>JAQFVV010006415.1:1624316-1939378 GCA_028023455.1 Epiperipatus broadwayi
CATTATAAGAATTATCTCAAACACATTCCAAAGAAGTGCAAAGTTGATTATTTCTGTTAAGGAAGATATGGCAGAAAATATAATACATTAAAGAATTACAATTAGGCAAGGTGTTGAAGTAGTTTAGAAAAAAAAAATTTCTGAAGAAGAAATTAAAAGGTAATATTTTATTAAATAAATAGAAAAATGGACCATCATATTCTGTACATGGACATATTTGTGATTCATGAAATTTTGAATAGTCATAGCAAAACTATAAGTTTTTTTTCTTAGAGTCAAAATGGCCATGTTTGTTTACCAGCAGCTGCTGCTGCTGATAATATACTTTCACATAGTACTAACTAGATTTACCAAATATCATATTAAGTCACAGATAATTAGCATATAATTATGTAATCAAGAAATAGTAAGCATTTTTATTGCCATGAAAATTTATATAATTATAAAATTAAAAATGTTTATGCCAGTTAACATTTTTTATCATGAAAACTATTGGTTAATTCTTTAATGCACAGATAAATCATAATAAGGGAATAATATAGAAGTCAAGTATTGGTGGTCGAGAGGTCAGCACAGCCGCCTTATAGACAGTTGTCCCGGGTTAGCGGGTTCACTTCCCGGCCGATGCTATGACACATGAAAAAAAAAAAAAAGAATAATATAGAAACACTATACTCAGAAAAACACATGAATTTATTTAAATTGCTTAAATTTGTATATTTCATAGAAATTACATATATATATGCCTATTAGTACTTACTTCATTAAATAGACTTCATTTATATATAAAATCTTGCCATCTTAATACATGAATTTCAGAGCTTCATCGAATGTATAATTAGTGTTATTTATTTATTATTCTCTCATAATTAAATTGATTATCCTATAAATTAATTATCCTATCTAATAAAAGTAATAGAGCTCTGGTTACAAGAGTCAAGATTTATGGATCACTTTCCAATTAAGAATAATAAAAAAAAAAATCTTACTCTGGCAAGCGAACAGAACTATTATATTTACTCCACATTTTTCGTTATAAAATCAAATGACTGCCCAAGAGCAGCTATACAATCACTATTATTAACTTATTTTTTAAAAAGTTATATTCACTATCTAATTACGCCAACAAATCTAAATTAAAAGATCTTGTTTGAAACTAACAATCTTTAATCACTTATTTTCTAAATAAACAGATTTGTAAAAAAAGTAATCCAGTACATAAAATATTTATGGAATGTATGTGAACATTGGAAAATATTAAAGTATTTTATCTAATTTTTTTAAATTTTCATTTAAATTCTTACCTGCTACAATATCTTTCATTTCGACATTGAGAGCAGCGTTTTTTTGCACAATTCCCACAGGAAGCACACTTTGGTGTTTCAGGAAGAAGTTCCTCAAGTGTATCAAAATTATAAATTTCAGCCCATCTAAACATATATAAGTTGCAGTGAAGCTTTTCATGATTAAAAGCATATGAAAAGCTGTGTGATGTTGTTGAAAATATGAAATTAAAACGGGCTTTGTGAAAACTTTTGTTAAGAATAATCTTTTATGCTCAAAACAAAATGATCATGTTGTTGCAAATCTTTAAAAAGATTCTGATCCATAGTTTAAAAAAGCTTTCCATAGCAATGACTTACTCTTCTTTCTAAGAAATAAGATACCCTTCCTTTTATTCATTATCTTTTTATTACCACCAATTTTGACAGATTTTAGATTAAGAAGGTTGAGAACAACCTTGTAAATTGTTTCCAACTAAGATAATTAATTTAGTAAAATTATTTATAGTAGATAGAAGGAAATATGTAACAAGGAGTCATAATAATACATAATATGTTTGTGTTTCTTGGGTTTAAGCAAGAAATAGTCTAATAATTTGTTTTTAACTTTCAAACACACTACATATATTTAGGAATTATTGCAGCAGCTTTCAAATAATTTTAGCCCTTAAAAAATAACAATGGAACGTCATTAAAACATTGAATAATTGTTTCTGTGGAAAATTTATGTATTGATAAGAATTTATTTTGACCATGAGAAATTATCCTTACTGAGAACTTCTGCATAAATTTTAACAAAGCCTAGCTTTAATTTCATATGTTAACCATAATTATTATTTTTACCATCTATATATAAAATAAAAAATTACTTCTGAGCATGTTCCTTGATATCTGTTGGATCAAGTACAGTACAGGCTTGTTTTATTGCAATTTTTTGCCATAAACCTTTGTTTTCATTTAACATTTTTTCTCTGAGTTGAGGTACCTAATAATAAAATTTATATAGATGGAAAGAAAATATAAAATTACATTAGATTTAAGTACACTCCTTTATCTAATTATTAATGAGATAATTCATTATATAATGTTTAGCAGTAAATTAAATATAAAGATTAATTTTAGTTAATTTATATGATGTTACAGATTATACTATACAACAGGCAAAACTCTCCGTACTATAGTGCCATTCAGTGCAAGCCAGAGAAATCATTGGATGCCAGAAGAAATGGTGATCATGTGATGTATACCAGTGGTCTTCAACCACCGGGCTGCGGCCCAGTATCGGGCCACAGAAGTTGTCTGTCGGTCCGCAGCTAGACTGGCAAGAAAGTTTATAATAACAAAATAATACGATTTTAAACTTTTAATTAATATGAACAATTTTTATTTATTTTTTTCATCACATTTATTAAAAAAAAAGAAACAGAACAAAAATACCATAAAATCTAATCAATCATACATAAATTAATTTGTTTTTCTATTTATCACAGATGTTTATGGGGGGGGGGGAACAAAAAAGTTTTTTATTACACAAACTCCAGTTGTCTTTTGATAGCCAATCACGGCTGCTTGTCAGCATTGTTAAAACAATAAAATGTAACGTGACTTTTTTTGATCTCTTAAATTTTTTCTACTCTCTCTTTTAATATTTCATTTTTAGTGTTTTTTTTGGCTATAAGGCGATTTTTTTTTTTTTTGGCTTTAACTTTTTATTTTGGAAATCAATTTTTACTACCTTTTTTTAAAAATAGAAACAAAAAATAAGTTCTGTTTCTAATTTTTGCAAAGTATTTCTCAATACACCCCCACCACCCCAAAATAAAGTAAGATCAAAACTTTTGACTTTTTCAAGTTTCGTTTTCTTTTTTTTTTTGTTTAAAAATACACCCACTTTTTTTGGCCTATAAGGCAATATTTTTTTTGGCTTTATTTGTATACCGTTAAAATACTAAAACTTTTATTTTTAAAACAAATTTCTGTTACTTTTTTTTAAAAATAAAAACAAACAAAAAATAACTTTGGTGTCTATCTTTTGTCTCAGTGATGACAATGTATTTCTCAACCCCCCCCCCCCCCAATAAAAATTTATCTGTAAACTTCTGCTGGTCCGCGAAATCTTATCCTTACTTTTATTGGTCCGCAGGTGTGAAAAGGTTGAAGACCACTGATGTATACTATACAAATAAGGCAGACTAAAAATTAGAGATTGGTGAATCAATTTGTAATATTATTTCATATTTAGCTTTGTAGATTGTATTTTGGATATTTTTAACTTTTTCTAGTAAAATAAAAAAAAACAGAATAATTTATTCTACACACACATATACTACTTATTTAACATATTTTGATATACATAATATATTCAAGAATATATATAAAGAAACTCTTAAATGTATACAAAAATACAGTATTAATAAAATCTCAAGAAAGTATACTACCAAAAATAAGTAGCTGCTCTTCTATATCAATGCAAAGAAAGATACTGATTGATGCACTTATTTGTAGTTTGATATATATATGGTAAAGGTTTACTTTAGCGACCAGGGCATATTCGCCATCTAGTTTTTAAAATTAGAACTAAAATCTTACATATCTGCTCTTATATTACAATTACAGTAAATATTTATTAATTAAAACGTAAAAGATAATAAAAAAAATAATAATTTACCTTTTTAAGCATAATTATACCCTATGCATAGCAGGAAGTTGGAGAAAAGGGCGGCAGTGCTATATCTACTGCGGAAGGCAAATTCTTGGAGGTACGATGAAAATAAAGCCCTGCTGGTACCAGATTGGAATTTCAGCTTACGCTTGGCTCTCATCCACATATTCTCAATATTCTGGGTATGTATGTCTTGGTCTTCGGGATTCACGAAGTTGTCCTGGTGGACGACAACCGAATGCATGTGCACCCCATTGCTAAGTTTGCTGATATTATTGTACGCAGCCCAGCCATCTGAAATTATGTGAGTCCCTGGTAAAATGTACTGCTGGATTAGGGCCTCCAATGAGCCAGCCGTTCTATCTACAACTTCTGTCAAGAAGCATGTAGTTCCCCTGTGGTATTTTCTGTGGAAATAATATGTTTCGTCGATTTCGATGACTAATGGCTCCCCATTGTCATCTATTCCGCCGAGAACCATCGAGATAGTTTAAATTCTTAAGTTATAAATGCCGATAGTTTAAATTCTTAAGTTTCAAATAATTTAAACTAATTATTTTAATTAAACTAGTGCAATTATTTCAACTTCTTTAAAATGGTAAATATTTTTTTTATCTTTTACATTTTAATAAATTTTAATGTAATTATAATATAGTAGTATATACGTAAGATTTTCGAATAATAATTTACTTATAATTTTGAAAACTAGAGAGCGAACATGATTTTTATGCTGTGGTTGCTAAAGTAAACCTTTACCTATATATATATTTAAAAGGGATTTGAAGCTCTCTATAGTTATACAACTGATACACATGACCACATATATGTGAAAAAGGATAGATGATCTCCAATATACATGTTTTGTTGAAGAGCTTTGAGCATTTCATCCTCAGATTTTCAGTGATGTGGATGGCTGAAAAAAGTTGGAGAGTGGAGAAGATTGAAGCTTGTCTATTAAAGTTTGAAGATTTGCTATCTTAATATAAACTAAGCATTGATTGTATATGTGTGTGGAAAATGGTGATCTGAAACAACTAATGAGTGCTGGTTCAGCACAAAATATACCGGAGATCATTTACCTTTTTCACATGTATGTGGTCATGTTGTATAAGATGGATTGAATAGCTGTAGGGAGTTTGAAAGTCTGAGTTCAAGTCCCTTATATATATATATTAAATAGAGGAATTTGAATTTAGGATCTACAGTCTATATTTATCCTCCACTCCATCTCAAACAATGGATACACATGAGTACATATGTGTAATGTAGATAAATGATCTCCAGTATACTTATTTGGGAACCAGCACTCATCACTTGGGTCCAATCATAATCTTCCACACATATATACAATCAGTGCTCAGCTTATATTAACATAGCAATTCCTTAAACTTTAATGGACAGATTTCATTCTGCCCAACTGATGAATGCTGGTTCTGAACGAAGTACATATATTGGAGATCATTTATCTTTTTCACGTGTGTAGTCATGTGTATGGGCTGTATGAGTAGAATGAAGGATGAATATAGACTGAAAATTCTATGTTGAAATCCCTCTGTTTACTATATTAAACATTCAGTATAATGAATGAATAGGTTAATTATATATATATATGATGTGGAACTAAGTTTGTAAGTAAATGTAGAGATTGAAAGTTTAATCAACATGATCATGAACCAAAATCATTATTGGAAAGTGTTTCAGATAGCCAGATTAGATCAAATAAAATGAGGAATTGTAATTACCATTTAAAGTTACTTATCACTCTTCTAAATATATTCGTAAGGTCGAAATATAAATTCAAGGCTATGAATAAAGTCTTTTACGAAATAAGAGTTAAATTTTTCCATATCAGAAACGATTAAAAATGTTATATTAAAAAAAAAAAAAAATCATTGTCTTTATCTCTATTACTACGTAAAAAAAGTGCAAGATTTGAATATTTTTTTTATTTATAATGATATGACTTTTAGTAAAATAAATGAATCATTATTTCTTTATATTAATGAATTTCATTTTAATTGATGTAAATTTATATTATGTTGCAATTACATTTGGGTAATTTAAAATAAATAAATATGATTAAAGCTATACTAATTAAGATTATAAATGAAAATAATAATAATTAAAGTATAAAGGTAAATTAATAGTTCATACCTTTAAAGATGTATATTTAAAATGATAATATATATGAAATAAAAAAGATTTCCATTAAATTTAAAACAAAGTAAGATTTCAACGGTTTAAAAAATCTAAAATGTTATATCGTAAGTTAAACTTCATTTGAAATAATTTAATACAAAAATATGAACTTATTTTCTAATTTAAATAAAAATAGACATCAATATGAATAACAGGAACATTACACATGCGTGCATAAATTCAACATTCAAATACACGAATGAATAACTATTAATTTATTTAAATGGCAACACCATAGTCATTAATTTATTATATTTTTCACCAACAATAATTATAAATGAAGATATTTTCAAAAATATTGATTAATTTTAAGAATGTTTTTATTTAATTGATTTGGCATGCCAAGCATTTATGCATTGCTTTAGCAATATAAGAGGTTATAATATTTACGGGAATAGTAATATCAACCGAGCAATTTCTTAAGTTTTGAGTTTGCGATGCGATGCACTGTGACTTCTTTTATAGAGTCAGGAACTTCTCAGCCACTATGCCAAGAGAAACATATTAGCCACCTTACCTTCCCTTTCCATTCTTCACCCTAAGTTTTTCCCACATTCTTCTCTATCCTGCTCCATGTCATTTCAACAACATTATCTTTGTCCACTATATGGCCTTCATATCTAAATCCACCTTATTTTTTCCAAACCCAACATAAAAACCCAAACACTTTCTGTACAATCAGTTTGCTTATATTTATTCTCCCACAACTTCATCCTTTCTGCTTGTAAGCATTTACATCCAATTAACAGATGCCTAATATTTTCTATGCCTTCCTTTACATAACTTGCAGACAAAATCACCCACATTTCTCCATTTATGTGTATATTACCTTGTTGCTAACAATCCTGTTCTAATCTTAAACAGTAAACTACTTTCCTTGCTATAATCATAAATTAACTGCATCCAATATTGTTTATTTCTATATATATTTCAACTCTTTTTATTCTTCGTAGTAGTTTTCCATCTCTCCAACTCCCCATTTTATATTAATGCATCTATTCTTCTATCCCATTCCTTGTCATTATAACACTCAACAATTCTCCTAAAACAATCATCCCACTTATATATAAGTACACTGACATAAAGTCTTTGTCCAAATCTTCTGCACACCACACTTCTTTTCTCATACATCTTGTTGCCTGTCCTTTACTCATAATTCAATTAAATACTATTTTAGCTATTCTCTTATTATCCATAAATGCAATCTATTAAACATTTTCATTTTACTTTTTGCATCTCTCATATATAAACTTAACCATCCCATTTTTCCAGAATTGTCTCCTTTGCTGACCATACATCTAAACAATATTAATAGATTAGTCAATAATTCTAAGGATGTCATACCTATCAAGCAGAAAAGTAATGTCATATATCAAATTTTTTGTGATTGTATGCTATCATATATAGGTGAATCTAGGTGCAGTATTGAGAAGAGATTGAGTGAGCATGAATTGTTATATAAGCATGTAAAAAGTAAAAATAATGGTGATTTAATGTCTCCTTCAGAGTTTTCTTTGATCATGAAAAAACATGTAAATATAAGTTTAAATTTGATTTTGAAAATTCTTCATGAAGAGAGAAACCATAATAAAAGAAAAATTAAGGAGGCAATTTTTATAAATAGGAATAAATGCATTTAATAAATAGACAAGTTGCTAACATTAAAATACGAGATTCATGGGATTAGAATTGATGACGTTTGCTTCTGCTTTGTTTTTTTTAATTTAATGGCAGTTGAGGTAGGTTTAAGAAATTAACTGAAAGTACTTCTGTGGATTTAAGGAATGTTTATAATAGTTTGTTACTGTTAAATTTATTATTGAAACAGTCAGCTTTTACAACCCAACTGTTTCACCTACTATATTCTATAGTAGTATTCTTTTATATGTAATAACCACCAAATTCTCATATATCATGCTAATATTATCATAAAAACCTGGCTAAATTTAAACCTAAATACGTTAACCATGTATGTGTGCGTATATATCTACATATAGAGAGAAAATTGCATTTATATACGTAAACCTCTATAAATGCGCACATATATTTCTAATAATAATTAAATGAAAAACGAGTTGTATATGTAACTTAAGACTACATATATGCTAGAAGAATAATGTTAACTGAATTTAAAACATTAAGATTTCTTTATTTTAAAATATTTATTAAATTAATAATATTTGAAATTATATAATTCTGCATATATCGCTAAATTAAATGATCATGTTACATATCTAACAAAATGTTTTTCCATAATTTTAGATTTGTTTTTCTAATAATAGTGATGCCAGAAAAGTTAATCCTGCTCGATGAAAATTGACCCAGTTTTAATTAAAGTTAAAATTAGATTTAAGTCGGGGAAAACTGAATAAATTAATGCATGTCACTCAGTTTAAAATGACCTAAGTAAAAAAATAATCACAGTGGGATTCCACTGAATTTTAGAAACAGTGAGTAAGCTAAGAAGGCAAATCTAAAAATAATATAACAAAGGATAGGGGGGGTATTCTGGTATATAAGCTGTAGCATCCATCTTTAAAAACACTCGGAAACACTATGATTATAATTTAAAAAAGTACATCCAAATTGATTGATGATGATGATGTTGGGGTAAAGGCCTAAATTCTTGCCTTCTCGCCTCCAATGAGAAGCTGCCTGATGCGAAGAAAGATGAAGTAACAACCGTCACCACCTAAAGAGGTCCCACGATGAAGAAATAATTTGTCAGCAGAAAAGAGAAGAAAATAGTAAATACTCCTTCAATTCTAAAGCTTTCAACTAAACTCAACTCTAAAATGCTAGCTTAATCTAAATCAATGGCCATAATAATAATAATGTAAACTAAACTTATTTCTAAATATAATTTTTATTTTTTTGTTTCAATCTTAAAATCTTGCCTGATTTCATAATCAAACTGATTTATAAACTCATTTATTCTTATGATTCGTTAAATAATTCATTGACTGATTGATTTATAATTTATTATTTCAAAATCTGAGTTATTTGCATTGAAAACATATTTCATTTATTGACTTGATTTTATGTATTGGTTTACTTATCGAACATAATTATGATTGATTTGGTTTTATGTATTTAGTTTAATATAATTAAATCTAATTAAATTTAATGCTTACTATGAATTTTATTACATATAATTTAAATAATACATTTTAAAATAATAGTTAAATCTTTAAGCTATTTCATATTTTAAGTTAATGATAATATTTCCCTTCGTTAATTTTATAAACAACTTCAAGTTATAAACTAAATCAATCAAATTTCAGCTAATATCGTATAGGTTTTATTTTAAAGAAAAGCCAAATTTCAGATTTCACTTACGTGAAATCTTATCCTATTTTAAATCTACATTTCTTTTATTGATGTCTATGGCAAATCTTATTATTTTAATTATGTTATTGTTTATGCTATATGTATTCAAAACCGAGTTTTATTCATAATTAAATCATTAGTGAGAAGTAAATATAGATTCTCATGCATATATATGTAACTTCGCGTATATATGTAACTCAGCGTATATTGACGCACAAACTAAAGCTCTGTTTTGAAATGGTTAAAATATCTTAATTAAGATATAATTACAAGCATACAATTATTCTAAAATAGATTTGCTTTTAAATATATTTAACTAATATTCAGTTGAAGTGATAAAATGCAGCATAAATCTATAATTCTATATTGTAATTTCCCTCCATATGCTGTAATCCTCCTTAGAGAAATAAAAGCCTATATAGATAGCTTTATAACTTGGATTCATAAGTTTTCCTTAATAGTATAATTATAAATACTATCATATGAACTAATACAGGGTAGTTTCATGAAGGAAACTATTATTTAGCATCTTAATTTATATTATATGATAATGTTGACCACAGAACATATGTGTCCTTAAGAAATGCTACAGCATACTCACTTGTTGCTGTATTCTTTAATGGTCGTATGGGATCGCGCTGCACCATTACTCTTGGTTCGGGAAATTATCTTCTTCAGATGGTGGATGGATTTGAAACCTCCCCATTCTGCATCCTTAAGAATGGAGCATGAGACACCTGCTTAAATAAATTGCTCGATCATCCGGACTAAAGGTCTTTTATTTCACAGCAATGAGTTCGGTCAAAGGGAACTGTTACTTGGTAAAAATCCCGTGAATAAGGCACATATATGAGATGCAAAAGACTCAGAATTGTATGTTTCTATACGCCTTAGTATCTGAAGTCTGGCTGCCAATAATCAATTCATCCCACCATTATAATTGTTATTTTCAGCTTTGATCTGAATTTGAATCCAATTTAATATGCATAATAGCTATATAGAGAATATATTGATTATTCGTGCTTAATAAAGTATTGTGTTCTTTATAAATGTTTGCATTCACTTCCACTAACTAAGGCAAATCTAATTCCTATTATATAGCATAAACTAGGCATAGATAATCATGAGCAAATTTATTTAGTCATAAAATTAATATTAAAGCTTATGAAAATGTCAATTCAATTGTATTATAATTTCATCACCTGCGAGTGATTTATATATATAGCTAAGTAAATTAAATATCTGTAACCTACAAAAAAAAATCATCTGCGAATGATTAAAATGCTATATATATATATAAACCAGAAGTGCCTAAATATTAAATTATCACCTACGAGTGATAAACACACACACATATATATAAGAAACCCGATAATTTGTAACTAGAAATTTAATATCACCTGCGAGTGATTTTATCCATCACCTATATATGTAAACCAAGCAATGTAAAACTCAGCCATGAATAATTATTTGTCTAAAAACCATCACTTGTGTGTGAACCCAAACTTAATGTAAATTATCCCTTAATAACCTGCATGTGAGATCAAACACCTAGATATTGTAATATAGTTTTTAATTATTATTTCAAATTAACTTTATTAAATTTGTTTTAATTTTAACTTTGTTTCATGTCTTAGTCTTGCTCACCGACTCATAATCATTCCATCAGTTAGTAATTATTTATTACTAGTTATAAAAAATTTTTCATTGTTTAATAATAATATCCTAGCCACATATACCTATATAGCTGTACTAGATAGAATGCCAACTTTCTTCCAGTCTATTACTCTACTGTTGTTCTACTGCCGGCACGCTATAAAGAGAAAATACTGCTGTAAACTCAGGTGTATCATCTGTAAGGTGGTAAATCTCTGAGCAATAGTAAAGGAACTAGGGCTATATCAGACCGGCGGTTTCACCACCGTATACTGGTCGGCCTTGGGATGATTTACTAAAGTTCTAGATTTTGTTACACGAATGTACATATTTGACTGTTACATTATAATTACAATTTTGTTTTAATTAACAGACATTTTATTTATATTATATATAAATATTACATAACCAGACACTCCTTATAGATAATAATCAAAATCTCAAACTGTTATCAAAGCAACCTCCTTCACTGTTAAAAGGAGATTGCTTTGACAACAGTTTAAGATTGTTGATTGTTATCTATATTGAGATTGTTTAAGAGTTGACTGGTTTCTAATGATTACTTATAAACTCATTTAAACTTGACCATTATTACACCTATAGATATATAAGTAATTAGTGTGGATTTGAATAGCCAACTCTGAGTTGAAATCCAACTATTGCATAATATTTTGTTTAAAGGCACCTAATGTAGAGCTTAAAAATAAAACAATCAGTTAATAAACCAATCTCGAGACCTCTAATAAAACAATGGGTTAAATGTTTTTAAATTTTAAATAACATGTTAATGTGGATTATGAAGTAAAATAAAATTTTGTTTAAAAGTATAAAGTTCCCAAAATAGTTGGTTATTTTAATAGCTTTTATTATTTCTTAAATCTATGAGAATAAGTTCAAGAATCAAGAGAATTCAACATGGGGATGAGTCCAGCACATATAATTCTAGATGGAAGGGGAAACTAATATTTAATAAAAAGAAAAAAGAAACAGTGAATTAATTATTACTCAGTTAAAATTTCATCATTTTCAAGAAACATGTAAAAATGTATAATGAAACAAGAAAGAATGAGAAAAAAGAAATCCCAGAAATTAGATATGAACCAAAGATGAGAAGATAAAATAATCACAAGAAAATAGTCAAAGATTGCATCCTTTGAAGTATAGAATATAATTAAGATTTTAGAGCATATAAGAGACTCACCTGCTACAGTTGTAATAAAGGCAAAGAGAATTAAAATAAAGAAAAAAAAACAGATGCAACATAAAAAAGTATTATTAAAAGAGAAAATAAGATTTGAAATAGGATATGGAAAGAGTAGCATCAAATAGGAACAATTGAAATCAAAATGGAAAACATAGAAACAAAAATTGAATATGAAAATTGAAGCTAAAAAAAGATAATTAGAGAATATTTCAATCAAAGCAAGCTAAAACTAAAAACAACAGCACATGAGATATGGTTCAAAATAGCAGAACTGGAGCAAAATAGGAAAGATAAAATAGAGGAAAGGAACATAATAAAAATTCAAAAGGTTTGGAAAGTGAAATAAAGATACAATTTAAAGAAGTAAAAATAAACAGGAATAGGAAGAAAAAAGGGAAATATTGCAATTAGAAAAATGTTTAAAATTATCAATGGCTCCAAATCAGCTATGGGGAATGCAAGAATGAATTAAAAGATTTGAACATAAAGTAATAAAAAATATATGCCAAGATAACCAGTCGAAAAGTGACAATCAAATAAAGGTAAAACAAAAAGAGGATAAATAAGTTTTGACAAAAATCATAAAAATACAAAAAAAATCAATGCAAATTCAAAAGGAAGATAAAAAATAATTGTGGAAAAACAGAAGAAAATATCAATAACACACTTTTGAATAAGATTCCATAGGTGGAAAAGAGATAAAAATATTAAGGTTAGAAAGAAATAAAAGATAATGATGGTGAATAAACTTACATGCAACACATACATGAAGATAAGAGAAATTCCAAAGAGAAAAAATGAATGTAATGACTTGCTATATGAAAAATTAAAGGGAGATAATAACTGATCCAAAACAAATTATGTCATAAATTTAAATAAAGAAAATGAGATTAAAAATTCCAAATATGCTGTAAGATTTATAATTATGAAGACATTTAAAAGAAATATTGGAAAAAATATCTTATTATTTCATCTTGTAACCATTAAAAGGAATGGAGAATACTTCTATTGTAAGTAATAAGGGTACTTAGATAGTATACCTACTAAAAGCTTGTTAACAGTTTTATTTTAAATAATCCATTTTCAGCGACTGCCAACACATGGTATAAACAATATGGCTGAGTAGCATATTCAATATTTACTTTTTTGTTTATTTATTAAAATGCTAAATTGCTACATGTGTGTGTATGTGCATGTATAGAAAAAATTACGTTTAACCAATAATAAAAATAAAGGTAAAACTAACGGATCGCTAATTGTGTTTTGTAAATAATTAAATGATATTAGCGCTAAACTATAAAGTAATTTATCAAGAAGGATTGGATAATATAAACAAAGCTATTGCTTAGAATAGACAATGTTAAAGGCGTGACATTATCTAATCAGGGATCCTATAAGAACTAAAGAGATGACCACCACATGGACAGCGGATGGCCAATGAAGGGAGGCTACTCCAAAATAAAGGCGTGACGAGTAATGGATCTAATATTGAACTGAGAGAGGACACTTGCTAAGTGAAGCGCTTGAAAGGTAGATGTGCCATTTCCTCGGGTGCTCCAGTCAGCTCCTTTGCTTCACCTAGCCTTGCGGAGAGGTTTACCTCCGGACGTGCCAAAGTAAACCTAGGGAACTATAACAGGTCGTACCGATCTCTTTATTATTTTACTCTGCCTTCGGGCCCCTTATTTATATATAATAATATTAGCGTGTATATATTATTCGTACTTTGTATATATTGATAGTGATTAACATATATATAAACCTTTAAATAAATCTTCGTTATTTAAACCTACTTGCCGGTCTGCCTCATTAATTATTTTATATTGTGTTATTGATAGTTGCAATCCAGCGAGCAATAGAGTGCCGCTGGACACTGAATTGGCGCAGTTACAGTTGATTACGAACCTCAACGGTGTAATTCTCAGTAATAACAATCAACGCATCGACAGCCGAATACCTTGGCGTCTAATTATTTGATTTCGTGAGGAGATAAAACTACTAAGAAAAATATTTTTATATTTTGTTAAATTGACTAAGTTATCGTAAAATTTTTATATTTTTGTTAAATTGATTAAATACCGTAATGCAGCCGGCAATATCCGAATTTGACGTCAGAGAGGCAAGTGAGTGGCCCCTGTACGTCCAACAAATTGAAAAACTGTTAATTATTAACAGAGTAAAAGACGATAAAAGCAAAACAGCGACCTTATTGTGTTTCGCTGGAAAAGGAGTAATCCAGATCGCAAATAGGCTCTGTGAACCTAAAACCCCGGAAGAATTAACATTTGAACAGGTCAAAGATTGTTTGACCGACTATTTTAATCCTCGTGAGTCTAGACACATTGCCAGACTCCACTTTAGAAATCGCCGCCAAGGCAAGAACGAGCGGACACAAGATTATGATACTGCCCTGCGAGAACTCGCAAAAAACTGCGTCTACGATTCATACCTGGAGGAAGCCCTCCTCGAACAATTTTTATGTGGAATGAGCAGTGATAGTCTGAGACAGCAGTTATTGGCAGATATGGATATTAACTATAAAGTAGCTATCAAACGTGGTATAGCTCACGAACTCGTGTTGCAGCAATCAAAGGAATTTGCGGCCATGAAAATAGCGGACAACGATCCTTATGAAGTCCACAAAGTAGACAAACCAGATAGAAGGGTGCCTGATCAAAGTGGAACAACAGACATTAAGAAAAGTCGAATTAAGTGTTTTTGCTGCGGAAAACTAGGTCACATGGCACGTGACTGTTTTTATAAAGACCAACGCTGTAAACACTGCAATAAATTCGGCCACTGGGAAAAAATGTGCAGAAATAAAAAATACGATAATTATACAAAGAATAACAGCCAAGAGAGCGTCACGAGAAAATATAAACAAGAGGAATTTTCGGCAATTAATAATGTGTCTTTGGACCAATCACAGAAATTCGAAATAACTGTCAAAATTTATGGAAAACCCCTATCGATGGAAATTGACAGCGGTAGTGGGGTGTCGTTACTGTCCATTAAAGATTGGAAAACCATTGTGGCAGATATGAGACAGCCACCTAGACTGATGCGTACGAATCTGAAGGCTCGAGACGTCAATGGTAACGCTATAAAAATTAAAAGAGTAATTGAGGCTCCAATTACTTCAAACAATGCGAAAAAAATAGTTACATTGCCGTTATATATAGTACACGCCCCTATAAATCCTCTAATTGGCCGTGATTGGTTTCAGCAACTGGGAATAAAAATTGCTTGGGTCAAAAATATTGACATTGAAAAAAACATCAGACAGTGTTTTCCTAAACTTTTCGATGGAGAACCGGGAAGGATAAAAACAAAACCAGTTTCATTAGAATTATCATCCGAAGCAGTGCCTATAATTTGTAGACCACGAAAGATTCCGTACGCCCAGAAAGAAAAAATAGCGGAGGAAATAAAGCAATTGGTTAAAGATGGCGTGCTTGAAGCAACAGAAGAAGCCGAGTGGGCTACCCCACTGGTTGTAATAACCAAGCCAAATGGACAAATACATTTGTGCGGCGATTACCGTGTATCAGTCAATAAAGCACTAAACAAACACGCATACCCCGTTCCTAACTCAAGAGAAATCATAGCGTCGCTCCAAAAGTAATTGTGGAAAAACAGAAGAAAATATCAATAACTCACTTTTGAATAAGATTCCATAGGTGGAAAAGAGATAAAAATATTAAGGTTAGAAAGAAATAAAAGATAATGATGGTGAATAAACTTACATGCAACACATACATGAAGATAAGAGAAATTCCAAAGAGAAAAAATGAATGTAATGACTTGCTATATGAAAAATTAAAGGGAGATAATAACTGATCCAAAACAAATTATGTCATAAATTTAAGTAAAGAAAATGAGATTAAAAATTCCAAATATGCTGTAAGATTTATAATTACGAAGACATTTAAAAGAAATATTGGAAAAAATATCTTATTATTTCATCTTGTAACCATTAAAAGGAATGGTGAATACTTCTATTGTAAGTAATAAGGGTGCTTAGATAGTATACCTACTAAAAGCTTGTTAACAGTTTTATTTTAAATAATCCATTTTCAGCGGCTGCCAACACATGGTATAAATAATATGGCTGAGTAGCATATTCAATATTTACTTTTTTGTTTATTTATTAAACTGCTAAATAAAAAAACACAAAAGTCCAAAGGGTTGTAATTATTTTTTTTTTAAATGTAAATTCACTAACTTCAGTTATAAATTAATGTCGATGCACTCACAAATGATATTCACCATGACATCAGGATCTGAACAAATATACATACCATTTGTCCATAGGCAATTACCAGGTTGATAATAATTTCTGCCTGTCCACCAAATAAGCAAGGACTAACAATTGCATCAAATAGGTTATCTATTGTTCACCATGGATCCAAATAATTTTTAGCAAGAGATTATCAAAAAACAAGACATGGCTAGATCCTTATTAATTTTCAGACTATTGCCATGAAGTGAGAAAATCTAATAATAGACTGAGATGAAGTCAAAGATTCAAGATATTGTAGGAAAAATAGTTGGGATGAAAAAGGAAGATACTATCCTTGAATGTTACCCAAAGTAAAACAGCATGCAACATTAATTGATAAAAATGTAAAGGGGGCAGTCACAAGTCCATCATTGTCTTCAGAAAACTTCCCGATCTATGGAATATACTTTTTTATTTTGCATAGAAAAGGAATAGACTTTTCAAGCATTTTTTTAATATTAAAGTTTTATTATTTTAAAAATGTGTTTATACATATGCTTACTCATCAGCATATATGTCTTGTCTGTGCTTCATACATAATTCATATATAAATGATAATAGATTCTTCTCCTATCATAACACATACATTTGTATTTTTATCACCTATGTTTCCATATATGTCTAATCATAGCTCAATGTGTACAGTGGGAATCTCTCAATAGGCTGACTTCTGATATAGATTGCCAATATGATGTGTTCTGGTTAACAGATATACAAGATAAATGCAAAATAGCAAAATATCTTCCATATGTTTTAAAACTGGTAAACAAGTAGCTTAAAGTTACAATTTTCCAGGAAGAAAACAAAGAATAGAACTTTGAAAAAATTTTCAAAGCAGTTAAGTAATACTATATTTCTCTATCCTAAAATCTTTTATTTAAACTTTAAAAGTTGTTTTTTTTAACTGCCTTAGGACAGCTTTTTTGTTAAAGACAGATGAAATTCCAGATTTTAAATTAAGTCGATATAAGATGTTGTTAAAAGTAATTTTAAGTTAAAATTAAAAAACACACATAGTGTGCATGCTAATTCACACTTGTATAAGTATATCTAAGATCATTCATTATTTATATATTAAACGGAATAATATTTATTGGCTTATTAATTATTGGAATATTTTATAGTACAGTATACACATGTGTGTGTGCTCATATATATGTGTAATATCTAAAATCACTTACAATTTAAATATCTATAAAATATAATTTAAATAATGTTATATGATTTTGGTTATAAACCTATGGAAATAATATCTAGTATTTATAAATAAGTCAAAAATCACTCTGATCTATTAACATTTTTTTTAATTGTTCCTACTAGTTAATCAATATATTTATTAATCACTATTTTAAATTATTCCAGCAAATTTATTTAATATTAGAATAGATTAAATATGATGTGTCTGTCCTTATTCACATATAGTCACTAGGATTCTTGCCATTGCAAGCTAGCTTAAACATAACAGTATGTAGTGTATTTCCATGTGGATGTCTACTTAATTTACTTAAGAATTATGTAGATGGATTTTATTTTATATATTTTATGATGATGATTATAGTTTATTTACGATCAGTACACTTATGATACCTGCTGCCCCTAAATATTGATAATAATCAGCACGATATAATGTTCGCAATATTTTTTTAGCATTTAAACATATGTTCATGAAAAAGTAGTGATGATTACTGTTTTCTAAAACAAAACCCTGTAAATGGTATTGATTTGTTGATGATTACCTCAAAACTTTACAATATTGATTTGTAAAATGATGTTACAAAGAATAATTTGCTGTTGATTTTATATTCATTATTTATATTTGCTTCTGATATTCTAATTCTCTACTCTTATTCAATAAAAACAGTTGTTTCTTATTATTTCCATAACACTACATTTCCATATTGTTGCAGTATATATAAAGTAAAAGATAAAACAATCTCTCCAACAGTATCCCTCATCCAATAGAGGAATAGTGAAGAAGGTACTATGCTCTAGTCTATCCAATTGCTGGATGATGTCAATTCACTATTTTTCCATTTAAGCTTTACCATCTATTTAAGAATATATAAATACCAATATATATATATATATATTGTAAATGGTTGGGTTACATGACATATAGTAACATAGTTGTGTGTGCACATATATATATATAAAAGAAAAATAGAAATTAAGCACAGACATAAATTTTTATAGATATTTTTCTATATTTTCTGGAATAAAATAAGCATAGTAAAAGAATTAAATAATTTTGGATATAATTCTGGATTTAAAATAAAATTTTGTTATAAATAAACAATTAAAAAGGTCTAATAAATATTATGTGTAATTCTGATTTTGAAATTTAAAAACAAGCATGTTTCTGATAATTGTAAAAATTTCAATTATGTATTTTCAAAATCTGTTAATTAATTGGTAAATTTCTTAGTAAAAACATGTATATCACACTTTGATAAAAAAATCAAACTTGTTTTCAAAAGGGATTAGAGATAAAAAAAACTATTTTCAATTGATGTATTTTTATCACCCGAATCCCAGTCTATAAAAGGGTTGGATAAAAATATTATTTTAGTCTAGATAGCAGTTTTTGAAAAGAACAATCTGGTTTTAATATTTTGAGAAGCAGTGACCAAATTGGCCAGCTGAAAAAGTTTGGTTTTAAATTTTTTGAAAAGCATTTGGCAACATATAGCTAACTGCAAAGTTGGTTATAATATTTTGTTGCAGCTTGTTGAAGTTTGCAGCAGTTAGTTTTAGCTGGCCAGAGAGATGGCTGGCAGATTTATACAGAGCTCTCATGAGATGTAGCTGAAATCAAGGCAGGAGATCCATCAGTAGTCTATTAATTCTTGGGAGGGTATAGATGCACCTAGAAAAAAGACCCACTTCTCAGTCTCAAATGTGGACAAAACAGTTTGCTGGCCTGAAGCTCATCAAATCCTGGATAGCGGGGAACTCATGGAATACCAACATACCTGATTATATTTTCTAAATGCCAACAAATTACTTGAATGCCTTTCCTGATGCTAACAATTGCTTGGATTATGCTTATTTTGATGATGGACCAAAAACCAAGCTTACCAAGGGAAAGCTTGAGGAATTGGTATATGTATGCTGCTGTTCATGTATGTGTGCAGAAAAGCACAAATAAACATATATAAACATATAAAAGTGAGTTGTTTTAAAATAATTCATTTAAAAGACATTTTTAAAATTTCTAATATTTAATTTAAAGATGTTATTATTTGTTAAATGCAACCTATGATAGCGTTATATGTAATAATGAAATTTTAAATAATTCCTTTGGTTTAAAATGACATTTGAATCTATAACTTAAAATAAAATAAGTAATAATTTGCTTGAGTCAAATGTTTAAAAGAAAGGATCATTCCAAAGATGATTTGATATACATTTTTACAGAAATTGTTTTTAGTAATTCCTTTAAAAAATGACCGTAAAAATATAACTTAAAATGCAAATAATATTGCTTGAATTATAATTAAGAGTCAAAAGTAATTAATTGACCATCGTATTTTAGACTATGAAAGAAAAAGAGACATTTTAAATTTAAAGAACTTTTATCTATCAAAAAAAAGTTGATAGTGTATATATATATTTAAAAAAGAAACCAATCAATAAAGAGTAGAACTTATTATAAAATAATGGATGAAATTTATACATTTTCAACAAAGAATAATCGTGAAAATAATTTTTAATAATTGTATTGTATCAAATAAAAATATGCTGATGCTTGTCAAATAGGACATATATGTAAAATTGAATCATAAATTTATTAAATGTCAATTGAAATGAATTCATTGTATATGATAATATGCACATATGTGTGCAGATTATATATATATTAAACCCATTAAGAGGTATTGAAAACCACAATGTAATAAATTGAATTTTGGTTTTACATTAAACAACACATATAGGTAAATTTTAATCATTTATTATACTTTATATAACAATTCAAATATGTTAGGTAAATAAATTAATATATCCCACTGATATGCGGATATATATATATGTGCGATTTAAGTAAACCTAGCATAAAGTATTTGTATTAAAAATATAAGTTAAAAAGTTTACTTATGTCTTATTGTAGACAATTTAAACACTGTTCAGAAATTACATGCACACAGATATATGAATGTGTATGTATATCATTGAGTCTCAAATAGTACTTATATGTAAATTTTAATCATTTTTTGACAATTCAAATGTATTCATTGTAAACTAATGTATCGCATGTCTGTGCAAATTATATATACATATATATATATGTGAACCCATTAAGAAATATTGTAAACCATAGTAATAACTTGAATTGTGTATAGTAATTTTGTAAATCACAAATGTGATAAATTTTTTTATTGTATGGTAATCAAAATCAGAAGACTTCTAATTGTAGAACCATATTCTAGAGACTTTAATTTCAATTTTTTTATATTGTTATTAATAAACTTGAATTCAATTGTTAAAATTATATTAAATCATCATTTCTTGGTCACAGTAACAATTAATTACAGGCTTATGTTCTCTTAGCTAGATTTGAGCATGTGCAGAATATATAAATGGGATTGTATTTAGTGCTTTAGGGGCAGACAGTATGATATTGTCCTGGCTTGTCTTGAAGATTATATTCTTCAAAGTCCCTGCACTACATTTTATTTTAGTTTAGTCTTAGAAATGAAGTTTATAGATAGCCAGTACATTAATAGTACTAAGTGGCCAGAGCATTGATGATGATCAGTATGTTTTAATATCCCAGCATTATTGTTTTCCTAGTTATATATTCTATGGATTAGTATTTAAATGGTGCATCCATATTAATGGTTTCAATAATCTGCCACAAGCTGGTAAGGGTTAAATAGTCTGATGTATATAAGACCCATTTCCAGTTTAGTCACCAGATTAACTGTGATTTATGTTTTGTATTGTTTAAGTCTAGCCACAAGATGCACTGTTGATTTATTTTATTATTGATCACTCATGATAATGAGTACTACTTTTACTTATTTATGCTTATTGATAATGTTGGTTGATGTATAGTAAATCATGGATGCTCTAAGAAATATCTGGTTGATCTCTCAATGATCTCCGAGATCTCATGATCTCTTTAATTCTACTTTTATTACTCATATATTTTTGATGTTAAACATTACTTTAACATTTTTTAATAATATCTTACTCAAATATTATATTTTTTGTTAAATTTTAAGTTTAACTTGGGGTTGATGATCATTGCCATTATCCCAGGTATGACCACCCATTTTCCACACTTATTACCACCATCCCATTCCAATATATATAATATTAAAATACAATGTATATATTTAACCTAGATGTAATTAAAGGGGATTTGAGCCCTGACTTTCAAGCTTTCCACAGTCATCCACTCCATCCAATATTACTGATACACATGACCACATACATGTGAAAAGATAAATGATCTTCAATATATGTATTTCATACTAAACTATATGAGTATGACTATAATATTGGCATCAAGGGTTTTGAGCATTCTATCATCCAATTTTTAGTGATATGGACGGATGAAGAGTTGGAGAGTGAAAAGCATTGAAACCTGTCCATTAAACTGTGTAGATTTTCTATCTCAATATACACTGAGCAAATGTGTGGAAGATGATGATTCAGACCAACTAATGAGTGCTGATTCAGCATGAAATACATATATTGGAAATCAGTTATCTTCTTCACATATATATATATATATTGGATGGAGTGGATGACTATAGGGAGCTTGAAAGTCTAGATTCAAATCCCCTTTATTTACATATATATATATCATTCCAAACTAGCCAATACTTAGACAATCCCAATATCAATAATAATCTCAAATTGTTGTCAAGCACCAAATAGGTATTTATCACAAATATGATATACATATATGAAGAGTAGTAAATTAGAAAATTGGTAAAGAAATGCACATGACTTGATTATAGGCATAAAGAAAGTAGCAGAATAAGCTGTTTGAATTTAATAGGCAGACAATTGCATAAAATAATTAATTTTCTTGCATTATTATGACTTTAATCAGAATAATGTTTTTTAAATTTCTAAAACATTACATGAAAATTATTTCTTATGTGTACATAATCTGTTAACACATTAGCAAGTTTATCCATACAGTACTGCTTTGTGATGCAAGCCATAGTAATCAATGAATGTCAATCCCTATCTAGTACTTACTTATGCAATGCCCTTAGATTAGCTTCTAGCTTATGGATTTCATAACTGAGAAATATTGGATCTGAGAGTACTGCAACTAAATCTTTGGATCTAAAGCATCTCTCAAGCAGCCATCTTTTACCTTTTTAATTAATTATAAAGAATACAAACTGAAAACACAATAATGTTTTCAATCCAAGATATTTCATTTATATAGTGATATAAACCTGAACCCAGTTTGGCAATTTATAGTTTTGGTGTCTTTGGTTTTTTAATAACTATAGTCACTATTATCTTTTGGATAGGTTTGGTATTAAATAACATCACATGATCACCATTTCTTATGCATACCCAATCTATTAACATAGTAGCAATTTTCTTCATACTGTGACAGTCAGTCTTAAATGACTGCCACAAATATGGCTGCAAGCATAGTTGCAGCCCAAACAAATGTACATATTATAATAAAAAGGAGTGGTTTGTGCAGGTATATTTTCTCTGTTGCTTACACACACAATATATTGTAAATAAATAGGATGAATGGTGATAATACGCTTATAAATAAACAAATGCGGACACCACATGTAAATATGTATTTTGCTGTTAATAAATGCTATATATTTTTTTTATTTATGATATGAATAAATATGGCATGGGATTAAAGAAATGATTGTGGAAAACTGAAATGTATTTGCAAGTAACCTATCAGTAAACATATTGTATTTTGATTTTATTTCAGATTCTCAAATGTCATATTTTTTTCTGTTGCTTGTTGAATATTCTTTTTGGAAAACTTAAAAACAATTTTTATGTGACAACAAGTATACACTTTTATAATTTTTTTTTAGAACTTAATGTTCATGACCTCTTTCTTTTATTGTATAATGTTTTTGGCAAAAAAATGTAAAAATTGTATTAGTGGTCATTCAGCTTGACACCTAACTCAAAATTATTTAATTAAATAAATGTGATTTTATTTTATTGTTTAAAGAAATCAAGGGATTGGAATTTAAATGGTCTGTGAAATTCTGAAATTAATTAAAAGATAAAATTATCGTAAGACAAATTTTTTTTCCAAGGAGATAGTTAAAATTAAATCCATTGTTTGGACTTAAATAATTAAAAACAGGGATTAATAATTTAATTAAAAACAGAAATGTAAAAGCAATAACTTGTGGAGGGGATGAGAGAATACACCCTGTAATGGGGAGGATATATAAAGGCTGGTCAGGTGAAATTTAATTAGTTAGCTGGGTTATATTCATTCATACTCACGAGCACTCTTACCTGTTCTCTTTGAGTTAACTGTATAGTTTTCGGAGTGTGCTGATGGAAAAGCAGAATTATGAGTGTAAAAAAAAATATTTTTTCGGAATGCTGAACAAGTGGAAGAGTCATTAATAGCTGAACATATTTTAAAAGGTATTAATCGAATGGAGAGAGAATACCGCCCAATTAAATAAAGAAGAAAGAAAGCAATATGGAATGGAATCAAGATTTATTAGTGACACAACAATGAACATGGAGTAGAAAACCACACCGCTCGGAGACCTACATAGCCATCCAGTGATGTGACTTTCTATTTCTTAAAGTGTAGCTGCTATGGAAATTTGCCAACCTCCATTGAAGCCCTGTTAAGTAATAACATGCACAGCAGATATATATCGCCCTCAAAATCCTAGCCCGGAGAAGAGCGAAGCCTTCGGGAAGTATTATTTATGTTTTTATATCTATTTTTGTGTCTTATTACTAGTAATTCATTATTTTACTAATATTGCTATTATTAAATGAACCAATAAATTGCGTAATTCAGTTATAAATATTTCTTTTGTAATTTTAACATAAAGGTACACGTAATTCATTGGAATATCGGAAATATTTCAAAATAGTTAAATAGAAATAATTAGGTGTTTTGGTCATTGGATGGATGTGTTTTGCCTTGTAATAATAGTAAATTTATTCCATCTGCTACGTGCAGGATTGTTTTCATAAGGAATAAAAGTGTATAGGAAAATGTTCCAAATAATTATTATTGTCCGCTACTTGCAGGACTTCTATTATGGAACTTTTAAGATTCAAATTGTAGTTTAGCATGAGTTTGTTCCCCTAGTAAATTTATTCCATCCGCTACATGCAGGATTGTTTCCATAAGGAATAAAAGTGTGTTAGAAAGTGTTCCAAATAATTATTATTGTTCGCTATGTGCAGGACTCATATTATGGAACGTTTAAGATTCAAATATCATTAATTCGTGGCTAAATCATTATTTTAACTTAAACAAAGGTATATATCACCACAAGTGGAAGGGTGAGGGTCATTTTTTTTATTATGAAACACATGCATACCATGGCCAATACACATTGTTTTCATATAAGTAATTTATTCCAAGTTTTGGGTTTAAAGTGTAAGCAGGGGAGAATTTCAGACCATTCCTTTCCCATTTATGAAACTATTTAAAATTTATTTATACGCTTAAATTTTAATTAATATCGTTTATGTGTGTGTTTATTCTCTTCTTTATTCTGTAAATATTTATATAATCATAGAAGGCTTAATAAATTTAACATCTAATTTTAAAGTATGGCGTTGTGCTGTGTATTTGATAATGATATTATTGTTTGCCCTTTTCTGTTAACGAAGCAACAAACCACCATCCCGAGATCATGAGTTGATTGAGCTAGTCAGAGATTAAACTTACCGGGATCGGGAATCATTCATTAGGCATTCACTTTTCTATTGATTTTATACATATATATAAAAAGAAAATATAAGAGATTATAACTCTTTATTAATTACATGATCATATCCCTTGGGGAGGGGAGCAATCTCTTTCTTAAGGTGGCACACAAAGGTTGCAGTAAACAAACCTTTCAAAGGTATGATTATAGTAATGTATATTTTGGATGCCTTTGAATATTTCTTAATTGCTGCTCGATGTTAAAAAACGCATGTCATGCTCAATGCGTATAGAGATGCAGGCGGCGACCGTTACAATACAGCATTTCAAATTAGTTTGAATTGAAAACATTATCATGTTTTTACTTTTGGGCTCATAGCTTACAAAGATAAAATGTGACTGTTGAAGAAATACATTAGATTGAAAGATCTGGATACATTGCACTCATATCTAATGCTCTTCACTGATCAAAGACATAAGGTCTGGGGATATTGTATAAGTGGGCATGAGATAGGGATTTGATGCACAAACCTTCTAGAATTATTGATT
Organism: Epiperipatus broadwayi; assembly: GCA_028023455.1. Lineage (NCBI taxonomy): Eukaryota > Metazoa > Onychophora > Udeonychophora > Euonychophora > Peripatidae > Epiperipatus > Epiperipatus broadwayi. Next base: position 1,650,354 of record JAQFVV010006415.1, read on the forward strand.
ACTATGGCTTGCATTAGATGGCAATACACCTGGGTCTCGTTTTAAGCGATAGATAGGTTCCTCAGAAAACACGCGCAAACGAAATCGCGCAAAAATAGACGTAACTTACATTGAAAAAGGGGGGATGCGGTCTGTGATTTTTCAAAATTCGCGTAAAAGCAAAGCGCCAACATAAAATTACTTTAAAATTTGTGCAAAAAAAAAAAAAAATAAGAAAATAAAATATGACTAATAAAAAATTTCAAATTTGAAAAAAATTGATACAAGACAAACTTTTTTTAACTATAATATTTAATTTTATTCAAAATAATATATTTTTATGCATAATTTACAGTACAGTAATTTACATTTTTTATACACATTTTAATTATTATAGCTATTTGCCAAAAAATACGTTCGTTTGCCAACAACTAGCGCCAACTTCACATTCATTCTGGTGACAACGTAATTTGTAATTATTCTATGGGACGATGATTTTATTAATTGTTTATGAAACTAACAACTAAAAATTAAATTCTTATTTTTGTCTTTAATTTTCAATTCTGTTTAAAAATCAGATTTTAATTTTTAATTGTCAAATTTAATTATGCCCACTGCTATTACTGACCTTTTAAAAATAAACTTGTGGACACTAAATGATTGATTACGTTCTTTTTTAAAAAGCAAAAACAGAATGTGATTTAAAATGCAAAATTAACACGCACAATGTTTGAACAAATTTACATTATAATCTTGTAAAATTTAATGTGTGTATACACAAAATGTGCAAATCATGATTTTAATTTCATTATTGCATAAAATCTTACTATTATAAAGCACTGAAAATATTGAAATTACTAAGATGAAAGTCGAATTCCAATAATGTGCTATTACTTTCAATATAATGTAAGTGCGTGAAATTTATTATTCAAAGTAATAGCGCATTATCGGAATTCGACTTCCGGTGAAACATGAATCGTGTAACTTCGAAATAGTGTTAAATAAGTCCTCGTAAAAAGAGACCCAGGTGTACTGTATGGAAAAAGTTGCTACTATGTTATTAATGTTTTTTGTTTGCATATACATATGTGCAATACAAATAAAATATCCATTAATTAAAAACTATTGTAATAACAATAAAAGTAATAAATATAATGATAATTAACTATTATAAACAGTCTTCTGATTTGAAGTACTTTCGATTAATTTCTTAATCCTCCTCAATTCTCATTAAATTCAAAAATTATGTTAAAATAATAATTTTAAGAACAAGGATTAGGGAATAAAATTAATTTTACTTCAATGGCATAATAAAATAATTCTTTAATTTTTTTTTCAAAACTGATATAAATTTTTGTTGAAAACTAAAAAAAAAAAAGTAGAAATCAATTAATCAGGTTAAATTAAAAAATAAGAACTTAACATATTAATATTTTTTATTAGTCATTCATTAGATTAGAGATTATCCAATAATGAATAATATTTCTCTAATTTAATTTTCATTATATCACTAGCATGCAAAGTAGGGAATGTTTTCTATCAATTTTTAAGACCTTGTCATGGGATGTAATCATAAATTATATGATTAAAGACATGTGGAAAAGATCTATGATCTCCAAGGTGCATATTTCATGCTGAACCAGCACTCATCAGTTGGCCTAGACCACAATCTCTTACACATATCTTTATCACTGTTTGGTATATATAGATAGCAAATTACTACAGTTTAATTGTTAAGTGTCAATCACGTAACCCTCACAACTTTAACACAAATCACTTATTGAAAGTCACTCATTAGACTAGAGATGATCCAATAATGAATAATATTTCTGTAATATAATTTTCATTACACCATTCTCCAGTAATGTAGGGAGTTTTTTCTATCCACTTATCAATTAAACTGTAGTAATTTATTATCTACATATACCAAACAATAATAAAGATATGTGTAAGAGATTGTGGCCTGAGCCAACTGGTGAATGCTGGTTCAGCATGAAATATGCATCTTGAACATCCCTCCACAAAGTGTTAAAAATGGATAGAAAACATTCCCTACCTCTTGAGAGAATGATGTAATGAAAATTACATCACAAAAATATTATTCATTATTGCATAATCTCTAGGCTAATGAGTGACAAATAAGTGTTATGATTTGTGTTAAAAGTTGTGAGGGCTGTACATTTGACACATCAATTAAACGGTAGTAATTTGCTATCTATATATACCAAACTATGATAAAGATATGTATAAAAGATTGCAATCTGGGCTAACTGATGTCAATATGAAATGTGCATCTTGGGGATTATAGATCTCTTTCACAAATCTTTAATCATACATTCATGATTACATCCCTTCTAAAGGTATTAAAAATGGATAGAAAACATCAGTGTTATGAGATAGTGTGGAGAGTGGTGGGTCATGTGAAAGTCTGTGCTCATATACCCTATATATTACATATATAAACACAGGTATATAATAAGCCTCTGTGTTTCAATTATTACATAGTAGAGATGTCTGCCCATTCCTTGTATATTTATTAAATGGATTATGTCCTGTACATGAGGGTCAGATTGACCTTAGGTCAGCATGAGTGTGACAAGAATCTCAGCTTCAGGGTGGCCTTTGAGCATTCCATCATCAGATTTTCAATTGGATGGACGGTTGAAGAGTTGGAGAAGATTGAAGCCTGTCCATTAAAGTATGAGGTTTGGCTATCTTAATATATATCTGAGCACTTATAGCTTATATGTGTGAAGATGGTAATCTGGACCAACTGATGATTGCTGGTTTAGCATGAAATACTTATATTGATAATTATTTATCTTTTCAACATATGTGTTCAAGTGTATCAGTGTTATGAGATAGTGTGGAGAGTGGTGGGTCGTGTGAAAGTCTGTGCTCATATACCCTACATATTAGATATATAAACACAGGTATATAATAAGTCTGTGTGTTTCAGTTATTCCTATCCTATAGAAAATATTATTCATTATTGGATAATTTGTAGTCTAATAATAAGATACTTGCAATAAGTGATTTGTGTTAAGTTGTGAGGACTGTACCTTTGACACTTATTAATCAAATTGTAGTAATTTGCTATCTAAATATATAGAACAATGATAAAGATATTAAGAAATTAGGGTTCAGGCCAATTGATGAGTGCTGGGTCAGCATGAAATGTGCATCTTGGGAATTATAGATCTTTTTCACATGTCTTTAATATGTTTATGATTACATCCGTCCACAAGATGTTAAAAGTGGATGGAAAATATTGCCTACCTTGCATATGAGTCGTATAATGAAAATTACATTACAAAAATATTATTCATAGTAAGAACTTAACATATTTTTGTTCAGTATGAATTTGGAAAAAAAAAACACAAACAGATTGGAATGCGATAATATAAAAAGAAAAGACAGGATTAGATGTTTTTTTTGTAAAAGCTAAAAATGTAAACTTTTATCGGGTTATAAATAGTATTGTAATTAAATAAGTAAATTTGGTTGGTCAGTATATAGTTATCCTTGATAGTCTTGTTTGTATAGTTTTATCCCCCCCCCCCGCAGTCTATATGTTAAGTGCTATTATATTTAAAGAAAAAATACGACAGTCTGAAAATTATACTGTTTTCAAGTTCAAACAGAAATTCATTACACAGCTTCTTTCGGAGAAAAATAAATATGTTGAAGTAAAAAAAAAAGAAGGTCACTCTTTTAATATTGTCCAGACAGCACTTTAAAATGATTTAATATATCTTCACATTCATATAGTCCTAAACACATTACCTTCAGGAAATCATTCAAAATCTCAAATATTATTACAGCGGAATAAAATTATCGGGAATAATTATATTAAGGCTTGATTCCTAAATAAAAAAGTTCTGTAGGAATAAAGCTTTATGTCTAAATTTATTCCCCGGTATCGTCATAACCCCATTAAAACTTAAGTCGTTAGAAGTTATGTTAAAAGTTGACTATAATATTCTAGGATTAAAAAGCAAACTAGGAATTGCTTTGCTTTACTATTTTTAAACAGAAAAGATAAAACAGACTCTTAATATATTTTTTAAAGGCTTGTAGAATTTTGAAATAAATAGTAATTAAAATAATTATTAATTTATCATTATGGTAACTATAATTTTTATAAGTCATCACCATCATCATCATCAACCATTATCAATCCACTGCAGGATGAAGGTCTCTTCAAGTTCAATTCATCGTCTCCGATCTTTAACTTCTCTTCTCCACATCACCCCTGCACACTTACTTATTTATCCATCCACTCACATGTGGTCTCCTTCTGGGTCTTTTGCAATCTCTTGGAATCCAGTTTAAGATTTATAAGCATTAAAACTAATATATTCTTTTATATGATAGCATGAGAGAGAATGGATTCAAGATTAAATACTAAATTCATTTAACGAGTTTAATGGCCATCCTTAAATTTTTTTCCTCCTTTTAATAAACCCCAGTCTACAATCTCTAAAGGGGTTTAATTAATGGAAATAAGTTTTGACATAATATTTATAGATTATGAATAAGGAGATAACAAACAAAGAAGACATTTAAATTAAAGTAGAAACGATGAATGCTTTAGATTTAAAAATTAATTTTATTATGGTTATAAAAATAGCCTAAAGAAAAAAGCAATACATTAAGTAGTTATAAAATAAAGATTATTAAAGTTACATATGCTAAACATTACACATATATATGTGTGTGCATAGAGATGTTTATATATATATATGTTATAGAATAAAGTTAAAAAAATATGGCTTGAAAAAATATATATGTCATCATGAATACAATAAGAGAGAATAGAATGTCTACAATTAATACCAGAATATTTCTTACTAAGATTATAAGGGTAGACTAAATTATAGTAACGGTTATCAAGTCTTAATATTTGTAGATTATATGCCTAGCAAAGAATATAAAGTCTATGAAAAAAAAATGAATACATAAATACTATATAAAAAAAGATATAGATTTGTGTTTCCATAGTGCATCATAAATATATGGTATCAAATATGTTTAAAATAATAGTCAAGACAAAAATATAAAGATTTGTTTGTAAATAATGTTCAAAATATTAAACTGAAATGAAGAGCTCCAGATAAAGGTATAGTAAAAATAAAATGGGTTGATAATAGCAGAGAATGTTAATCTGCATTTATTCTAGCTATCAGTAATGATAGTATAATATATTAATTTGCCATGCTTATGTAGACTATAAGTGCCCAATGTAGTAGTAATGTAAAAAGATAATTGTAGCCAAGCAATAAGCATGTAATATTTTTCCTAGTTCTGTGAAACCATAATGTTTGTAGGGAATAGACTTAATGGAATATTTTTGAAGGATGATCCATTAGGAAATGTAGTATTTGATGTAGAATCATTTAGAAGGAAAGCAAAATGAAACTTAATATAAGATTGGCCTTAATTAATCTTTATATTTAAGAGAATAAGAATATTCAAAGTGGAGATCTGAGATGCCAGATATGTATAATAAATTTATCAATTTAGAAGTTGGAATAAGCCTATGTTATGTAAGACAATTTTCCTAAATAATTTAATGAGGGGAGCTATGGTCATTAGCCTATGTTATGTAAGACAATTTTCCTAAATAATTTAATGAGGGGAGCTATGGTCATTATAAATACCAGATGTGCCAATTTAATTCCTGGAATACACCTTCATGAAATATACACGTGGAAGTGTACACTAATGGTTACTGTCACCTTCAAAATAATCCCCTTATGCATCTACATAGTGATTAAAATGGCATTCCTATTTCTAGTAGTATTTCTGGAACTCATTTTCAAGAATACCGTAGAGCAGCTCTTACATCTTTTTGGGTATCAGTTATATTAGAAAATCTTTGTCCTTTCAACACAGTTTTAAATTTTGGAAATAATCCAAAATCACAGGGAACAAAGTCAGATGATTAAGCAGGATGATCTAGTTATGTAATTGATTTTTTTTGACCAAAAAGTCATAATGAGCAACAATGACCCATTTTTATGCAAAGCATATACACAATATTATCTTCTCAATAGCTAACTAACAGTTCTGAACAAATTGGATATTTCAGACAAGGGAATATTAATCATAACAAGAAAAGAATTATTAGATCATTGATTATTTTTAATATCACAGGAGTTTGGCATATTTAACCTATAATTATTCCATTTTCTTCCATGTTTGCATTAGTTTTTATGTTGTAATTATAACTTTATTTAAATGCACATTGATTACGTAAGTAATATTTACTAAGGCAATAAACCTCAAGAGTGTGCACTTGAAAATGCGAAGGTAGAGACCTCTAAACCATACTTATTTTGTATTTATATTTTAGCATTTCTTTAATTAAAGAAATATTAACTATATATATTGCTTATAACACTTCTTTCATATACACTTTAATGCAACAAATTTTCTTAAAAACTTCATTTTCCTTACAGTTTCGACTGTCTGACAGTCTTCATCAGAGCTACAAGATTTGAATAATATAAGTACATAACATCATTTCACACACACACACACACATATATATATATATATTAACTATAACAATTATATCCATGTGCCTAAAAGAGCTAATGGGACTGACTAGATCATAATATTAATTTGAATATGTTATCAACTAGTCTGCTGTTAAAGTAGTGTAAACATCATATGTGAAAATGAGAATACACTTGATGAAATAAAAGAGAAGTTAGAAAACCATTCATGTATATAATTTATTATATTATGTCACTTATGATTATCTATTAGAATAGGTTTGGATAAAATGATTAATATTAATTAAATTCCCCATCAAGACTTCCAGATTTTTTTGTAAATTGATGACCTCCAAAAAAATGATATGGGTGATAATAATTTTTCTTTCTGTTTAAGTACTTATTTACCTATTTCTTTACCCAATAATGTTTAATATGTTCCTATTTCATATATTTGTAAATTTACATGTATCTTATTTATACCCATAGTAATTACAAATGATAAGATTCTCTTTCCAAAGAAAATATGGTTAATTTAATTTTAGATCTAAAAATATTTAATATATGGTTCTAGTAAACTATTAACTGTGCAGCCTTTGGTGGCGCTGTTTCTAGTTAAAAACAGAGCATTATAACATTACCGGGCCGCTAGATTTTTTTTATCTAATAGATCGTATTTTGACATATGGCTGTAATTTTTTTTTTTTAATATTTAATATATTGTTGTTTGTTTTGGACATAATTATTTTTTTTTTTTAATATTTAATATATTGTTGTTGTTTGTTTTGGACATAATTATTTTTTTTTTTGGTTTTCATTTGATCAATTTAAAACTATAATGGACAGTTTGACCTTTTTTTTGGATCTCAAAAGTACATAATTTTTGACATACGCCTTTATTGGGGGGGGGGGATTTCCATTCTAAATCTACTATTTCTTTTTTACAGACGTCTTTTTTTTTGTTTTGGATTCGATACATTTCAAAGTATAAGGGACAGTTTTAACTTTTTTTTGGAATATCTCAAATATACACAATTTGCTTTATATACAACTTTCTTTTTTTGTTGTTGTTATTTAAAATTAGAATCGACACTTTCTTTTTGAATTATGTTAAAAATGAGGGGGTTTGCTGTTGATTGATTTAGCAAAAATAATTCAAACCTGTCTGACAAACTCCGCCTCAGATGTCCGTATCTGCTTATAAACGAAAACAATTGTTTGGTATTTTATCTTACATTTATAAATACGGAAGTTTTTTTTTGGGCGGCATGTTTTGATTTTTTTTTGTTTTTTTTAAATAATAACAAATAAAATGGGGTTTTGATTTTTTTGTTTTCTTTTTAATAATAATAAATAAAACGGGACTTCTTTTTTCTCTTAGATTTATAAATATGGGTTGTTTTTTTTTCGGCAGCGGGTTTTGCTTTTTTTTAATAATAACAAATAAAACGTCAAAAACAAAAACCAAAAAGTCAATCGCGGTATTGTTTTTTTAACACATAAAATATGTATGTTAACCGGTTTTGTTACATTCTGTGGATTTATTTATTTATCTTTTTGAAGAGTCGTACAAGTTTGTTAAAGATTTTTTGTTTTCATAACAAATAAAATGACTGGTATTTTTATTCTTTTTTAACAACAAAAATTAGCTCGGGTTCATTTTTCTCTCTTTCAAGATAATTTTATTTGACCTATAAGTGATTACAAAAAAAAAATAAAAATAAAAAGATAACAAGAAATAACTAGACGAGGTTACAGGGTGGTATATACAAAGAAGAAATGATCCAAAAGTCAGTAGAATATAAAATGAATGATAGTGAAGAACTTAGCCTGTGGATGCAAGGTGAATATTATTCATCTAGTCTATAACGAAATACCTTTGTTAGTAAACCCTGTTTTGGCAAGTTATGGTTGGAGGGTTTTATTAAATCATAATAAGATATTAAATCATAATAGATATTTTCATATAAATTATTTAGGGGTTGGTTGGAGAGGTGCTGTTTAGACCAGTTGTGAATTCCCAGGTTAGTATGGCCAGGTATGGATCGGCCTCTCTCTTGTCTGTTTCTTGGATATTTTTAATTATGCTGAGGAAGCAGTTATTGATTTCGTTAAGCGGTAATTTTTGAAAAATCACCTTGCATCTGGTCAACCAGATGGCAAAGTTTATGTAGGTGGCAAGCCTGATTTCAGCGAAAATGCCTCTATTTAAAACCCCTTCAAGAGATGTTAGATCTGGACCATTATTATCAATGTGTTTCTGGAAGTTTTGTCTTAGTCCTTGCCAGACCGGACAAAGGCGAAGGATATGGTCCATATCTTCTGGGCTGGAAAGACAGAGACAACATATGGGATCTATGCGGAAGCCTCTTCTATTAAGAAATATAGCAGTGGAGAGGCTACCAAGGTTAATTTTGAGAAGGAAGTCTGTGTGTTTAGGTGCTAGTTTCAATCTACGGGCTAGTTTGCGCAGTTTGTTTATGTCGATGGGGAGGTAAGTGTGTGCCTTCTGGGTATTTGAGTTGGATAGGTTGAAGGCTTCCCAATAGGTTATTTTTGAATTGAACATGGACGCGGAAGGTGCTATGTGTGTAAAAATGTATGAGATCTGTATTGGAAGCCAGATGGGAGTGAACCTCTGAGGGGGCGGTCTATCAGTGGGAAGCACTTGCTCTTTGGGAAGTGGACATTGGAAGGTCCTGCAATCAGAATAAAGTTTATGGATCATATTGTAAGTTCTCTGTATTGCGAATACCTTTATTGAATGCAGTCCCAGTCCATTCATGTCTCTTGGCTTTTGAAGGGTGCGCAGACTGATAAATGATCTGCGCCCACCTCTACAGAGTCGCAGACAGTGGGATTCTACTTTTTTAATGAAAGCTTCTGTTGGTTTAAAACCCGCAAGATAATATATAATCTTGGGAAGTATGAGGGAGTTTAAGAGTGAAACCTTTCCAAATGTGGATATATATATTCTTGAGAGGCATGTTATGGTGATGTCTATTTTGTTTAGTAGTCTTCGTTGTGTTTCCATCCTCATTGCTGTAGGGGATAGTGACATATTGAATCCCAAGAAAGGCTGAGGCATAGCTTGTAATGAACCTGTTATCCTGTTAGCTGTTTTGATATTCCAAATTGCCGATTTGTTCCTGTTAACGGTAAGCCCATGCGTCTGAGCATAGTGCTGTAATAGGCTTTCAAGAATGTTTATTTCTTCATGTGATTTAAGAAACACCACTACATCATCCATGTAGGAGATGTGGGAGATGTTTTCATTAAGAAGAGGGATGGAGATCCCAGGGAGTGCATCCTCAATGCTCAAAAGCAAGGGATTTATATAGATCATGAAGAGGAGAGCACTTAATGGGGAGCCCTGGGGAATGGAGATGCAGGGTTTGAACCCAGGGGCAATTCTCCCATTTAGAGAAAAAAAAATCTCTCGATTTGCTAGGAGATTCTCTATGATCTGAATGTATGCCAAAGGAACCTGAAGAGCCTCTAGTTCACCAAGTAGTACATCTATTCGGACAGAGTCAAAAGCCCCGGCAAAGTCTAGTTGGACTGCGACTGGCCGGGATTGTTTTGTTCTACGGATATGATCAACGAGGAGTCGAAATCGGCTTACAGCATCACCAGTCGATGAACCCCTCTTAGCATATTGATGCCTGGAAAGTTTTGATATGATTTTCTCTTGAATTTTATCTTTTATAATGCTTTCGATAATTTTGATTAGGAGAGGAACCATGGATATTGGCCTAATGTTATTTAAGTCTACAGGTAGATCTTTCTTTTTTATGAAAGGGACCACTGATATAGGATAGATCCCTGGAAGATGTAGGCTATCAGTGGCTAAGAGATCAATGATTCCCCTTGTAACATGTATGGTAAATTTTTCCAAGTGTAACAGAAGAAATCTAGGAATTCCGTGCATGCCGGGATGAGTGTGTTCAGGCAGGCTTTTAATTTTGGAGATGATATCAGCTTCAGTAATGCTGTGAGAGTTATTTGAGTCTTTCACAAATTTGTGTCATCTGGTAACAGTTCCAATGGGCTGCAGTTTGGTGGAATAATAATCCCTAATTTTGTTAAGCATACTGATGCCAGAGTAAGTAATACCGTCAAGGCACAAAGAGGAGGGTGTGTGATTTCTTTTTCCTGACCCGAGGGCCCATCTGATATAACCTGGAGTCCAACAATCTTGTTGTTCCAGATAATTGCGTGCTCGCTTAATACGAATATATTCCACAAGAGTCATTCTGGTTTGTTTATATGTATGTTTTAGGAGTAGAATTTGTGGGATGTTGTGTTCTGTAACTTGGATGCTTTTCAGTTCAGATGTAATCCGATCAAGTTCTGAGAGTAATCTTAATGGCCCTTTCTGGTATCTATTGTATTGGTTAATAAACTTTTGTGTTGTGGTTATAAATGTATTCCATCCTTGTAATGCTGGTAGATTCCATATCTTCTGTTCTTGAAAGGTGATGTATATATCTGAGATTAATTGGGGGGGGCACATTGTGCCTGTTGAGTAATCTCATTGTCCGGGGGAGGTTGGTTGATGTATGAAGTTGTGGTTGCAATTTGATGGTAGCTTGAACAGCGAGATGATCTGAAAAGGCAATAGGCCAGAGCTGTGTATCTATGAACGAGATCATTTCAGGAGAGTAGAATATGAGGTCTATGAGCGAGTGAGTACTTCTGGTATAGAAAGAGAAGGCTCCTTCATGAAAGAGTGCTTTCCCACTGTGTATGTTTCTAGCAACCATCTTTAAATATTTTTTCTCAAAATGGTCAAAAGTGTGGTTGAAATCACCAAGCCAGATAACTGGGCTAGGGTTCGATCTAATTGCTATGTTTATATTATGTATAACTTTGTGTACTATTTGTTCATCTTTAACCAGATACACATTGATAAGAGTGAACAGAAAACCCCGGATTTGTATAGTAGCAATAATGCAATTGGTATCTATGTGCAGGATTTTGAAGAAGTCAATAATTGAATTTCTATTGATGATAAGAGCAACCCCAGCGGTAGCTGAGATGGAGAATGAGTATATAAAGTAACCAAAGCTCTCAATTGTTTTTATTATCGTGGGGTCTGTGTGAAGGTGAAGCTTAGTTTCTGATAAGCAAAGTATATCTGGTTTTTGGAGTTTGAACCAATGTGAGATAGCAAACGCCCTGTCTTTGGAGTTAAGCCCCCTGACGTTGAGTGACGTTATTGTGAATGACATTTTGAAGTAGGTTGCTTGGTTTCTTGTTCATTAGCTAGAATACTTGCAGTGAGCTGGTTGTCTTTTTGCGTTAGGCAGACTTCAGGATCAGTTGATGGGATCCATAATGTTAAATCTTGGGGGGCTATTTGCCCAGAGGTATTAGCTTCAGGTTGGGTATGATATGAGTTTGATGTATTGTCATTATCTGATTTTAGGGATTCATCTTTCCATTTTTTATAGTTGGGACTGGCATTGCACTGTATGTCATCAGAGGTTGAGGTGGTCTCATTTGAATCGATATTTTCGCTATTGTTATTGTTGTGAACAAAGGTGGTGGATTGTGTGTTTCTGTTGCGGAGCTTTTTCCTTTTGCGTGGTGTGGTGAAGGGTTTAGGGACATGGTCAGGCCCAGACTCTGTGAGGCTTGCAGTTTCTTCTTGCCTAGTTTCAGCATCCATTTCTTCTTGCTCAAAGTCAGAACAAGTGTCTGTTGAAGAGAAATAAGTTTTGCTTGTCTTGTTTTGACGTGTTTGGTGGCATCCCAGTGGGTTGGTGTCTTGGCATTGGTTTTGATCTTTTATGTTGTTTTGATGAGAATCATTTGTTGAATGATTATATGTTTTCAGCTTGATAGAAGTCTCATGCTCTAAATTTATATCTCGATTATGTTCTATTTCAGGTTTTGTTTGTTGCATGTTTTGTTGTTCTTGTATATGCTCTTCTTTTGAACCACACCGATGTGACCGACCTGCAAAGGTACCGCAAGAGGTGCATTGTCTGGATGGGCAGTTGCGCAGCAGGTGTCCCATCTTCCTGCATTCGAAACATTGCGATTCTACTCCCCAGAATGAGATGAAAAGAGGCACTCTTCCAATACGGATTGTGGGGGGGATATCTAATGGCACTATTCCTTTTTTTAATGTAATTCAAAAGAGTGCTATGTTTTGCGGAACTTCTTCTTGTATTCCAGGGACCCTAAGATATTTAAAAGAAGTGATTTGCCCATAAGGCATTAGAAGGTTTTGTAAGTCAGAAATATTGAATCCCAGACCACAATTTTTTACCCTGCCACTTATTGAAGTGTCACGGACTATGTTTGGATTGATGGTAATTAGGTATCTGTTATCAAGTATCCTATATTTATTTTTAAAAGCTTGTTTTGCCATGATGTTTGTAAATTGGAGGATTATATAACGAGGGTTGGGGTGATATGATACCCTTTGAATAACTTTCCAGAGATCTTGGGCTTTTAGCAGGTCGAAGAGTTTACTGGTTGGAAAAGGGAATAATCTTAGTAAGTGGTCTGTAGTGGACAGAATGAGTGAGGCTTCATCATTGAAGATAGCAAAAGATTTTAGTAATCCTTGTGGCATGGCTTCATTGAATTTGGTAACTGTTTCAGTATAAAGCTGATGATTATTGAGTTGGTCATGAGAACTGTTTGATGGCTCATGTATAAACATTCCTGTGTCTGATGCCTCATCCAACTCCCCCATCAACTCAATCAATTGTTGTGTGGCTTCATTATTGTCTTGCAGATTATTTGAATTGTGTTTTATGTTTCCTGTTACTGATTTGTCATTATTGTTGGATTTTACAATGTTTGCATAAGTGTTGGCTGTTATATTATCTTTTTGTGTATAATCTGGTTTAGTTATATATCTTTGTGATTGCTTAAATTGTTCATTTGTTGTTTTATTGGAATCGTGATTATCATCTTGATGTTTGAAATATCCAATGTTTTGCTTTATTTCAGAGGAAGAGCTGATGTCTGTAGACTCTTCACTACTAGTGTGATCTGGGTTTTTTGTTTTGTTTTCAGGCACAAGCGTTGATGTGAAACTGGGTTCATAATTTTTTCTCTTGTTCGCGGAAAGATTAATTTGCTTGATAGAACTCTTCATGGTATTGTATTCTATAACATTCGCATGATTGACGTTAACTGATCGCGTTGTTCTAATTTGAGTTGCTTTTTGCGTATTTTCGCCGCTGCAGATTTTATGTTTGGCTAAAAAAAATTTTTGTTTTTCATTTAAAGTTGATTTAACAATGTGGTGAGGAGTTAATTCTCCATCAGAAGGGTCTTGTAAAGGGTTTCCTTCTGTTTTAAGTGTTTTCTCTTTGGTATGAAGAAACTTATCCTTGTCGTTTTCCCTTCGTGTTTGTTTGCCAAGTTTTAACGTTTTATCGTTCAATGCGCTGGTGTTTATTTTAGAAACACAGCATTTTGCTTTTGATAAATTATCTGATTTGTTTTGCTTTGTTATTGGGAAATTTAAATGTTTATATATTTTTTCCCCCTGACTATCCACTATAGATTTTTGAAGTAATTCTTCCCCCTCTTCCATGTTAGTTGTTGAAGGCTTGGAGCCTTGTAGGCCAGCCATGAACGTTAGGAGATGACGTTATTCAACTCAATCAAGGTGGGATCTAAATCAAGCTTAATGTGAACATAAATTTTTAAAAAACAAATGTAAAAGTGCAGATTAATAAAATTAGTACTTACAGTCTGTTTAAAATCATTTTGAGGTGAAATTCCAGATTAAAAGTGAATATTTTATTGTTTCAAAGGTGATATGATTTGAGCAACGACTGGTCCGTTGAGCCGCTAGAGGTCAGTTCGGGTTCATTTTTAAAATCTACTTAACGTGCTGTTTATTGATTTAAAACAACAACAACAAAAAGCCTCTTTTTCCTTCTAAACGGAACGAATAGGTATGTCAAAAGAAGAAGTATTTTTTTTTTAACAAAAAAAGTCAATCAATCAATCAAGAGATGTCCAACAAACTATGCTGCCCCTTTTTAACACTGTCATTCTGGGTGTTAATTACATGATTTACAGATAAAAATAATCGCAAACAAAATACAAATTCTTTCCAGAAAATAAATTTATTAACCACATATGACTGAACTAAATCAACTGTAATGAATGGCAGGATCTTTTGGACTTGCAAAAATGCAACTGCCTCACTTTCTCTGTTTGGGATGTCCCACAAATATAATAACGTGGTAGACATTTTGTTCTTCTTTTTCAACTCTCGTCCAAGTCACGACAGAAATGGTATTTTTCCGCAAACAACTCCAATTGTCGGCCAGAGAACTTGAGAAATTTTATTTTTGTCTTTTTTGACCCCCAAAAAAGCCAAAATTAGCCAAAAAAAAAAAATTTAGACAAATATCAATAATACGCTGAAAATTACTAGTACGCAAAAATCTTTCAGTTGGGAAATACAGAAAATCATAAACATCAACAAATAAACACTTGAAAAAGATGACAATGCTCACACTCTCATCTGAAATTCTAGTGACAATACAAATTCTGTCAATATGCATAGGAATTCAACCTGCAATGAAATCAATGGCAAACTATATGATCATAGTATTGTTAGTAGACGTAGTGTTATTAAATGCGGAAGAATTGGCCGTGTGTTATAATCACTACATACGATCTACTCATATATTAGCCATAGGTTCAGCCGCGAAAGCGGTATAATTCTGTGTTTTTACACAGAACAGCGCCAACGCAGGCTGTACAGTGAATAGTTTACTAGAACCTAAATTGCAAGTTCGTTTGTTAATTTACTAAAATTATATAAGGTGCAATTCGCAAATGATTTTCTTAGCAAATAACAATTTTTTTCCCCCAAATTATTTTTGTACCTTTCTTGTATATTTATGGACTTTTATAGATTTTTTTTTTTTATAATTTCTACATTTTATTAAATAAACGTATTACTCACTAATAAGTGATTTTTTTATCGGAGGAAAGGTATAGAGGCACCAACTCAAGTCTTGCATACAGATGCTGAATACTATAGCATGCACCTGTTGGCAGGTATGTTATTATATGATGTGAAAAAAATATCAATGTATCCATTACTGAATACTTTGCTCAATGAAAGCAAAAATAATATTTTCCAAAATTCAGTCTTAATAAAAATAATTCTTATTCGGTTTTTCTATACCTATAATAATTTATTCTGTATAGATTTGTCACTTTCATGGTTTACAATTGCAAAATTAATCTTTTCAGGTGGTAGATTCTTGCTGTTTATGCAGTTTAATCCACTATAGATTCAGTATCTAATAAGTGATCAGATTTCTGTGTTGATATGTTTTCTCCAATTTTTAGGTTTTAGTGTAAGATATGTCTATTTTTGGCATAGAACCGATAACAGGTATTTATAGATATAGTATATTTAATGTTTTCACAGTTATATGATGTAAATAAAATAGTTTTTGAGTTATACCATGTATTAGTTTGGATTAATTCCCAATGTTTTTGAAAAATAATTTTGACAATGGCGGATGCTATTTTGGTGAAAAGTTGGGAATTAATCTAAACTAATACACAGTTTAACCCCAAAACTATTTTATATACATACACACACAGGGCTTTGAGTAGGCTATTCTATCTGCATATTCACTCCAGGAATCACATTTCAGATAGGGACTTTCAACCCAAATAATGGTTTTGCTCAGCAATCCTTCCTGATGATATATTTGTTGATATGTTTGTTCATAGCTATTGGAGAAGGATAATGGAAATTATTGCTTTCCAACACTGGCCTAATATTTTGCTTAGTCAGATAACTAATAGAAGCTTTATAACTTTTCCTTTCTATTTGCTTTTAAGATAATCATGCAAAGGGTTTTATCTAGTCAAATCTCTAGGAATAATTAATATTGATGAATGAATAATTAAGCTAGTCTCTCAGTTTTTCTATACCTTGCCATTTTGCTACAAATTGCTCACCTGTATCTATAAATCAATACTTTGTTTGCCAAATTGCTAAGGATTTATCTTCTTAATAAGAAATTCCACAAATTGTTTTCAGTTCCTCATTTAATTTGATTAAGTTGTTTATTGGCAAATTTCCTCAATTAAAATTTTATGGTTACCAAATTTCAAAAAACTTTATAAAATTTATTTATTATTAGTTTTTTCTTTTATAATTGAATAATTCGTCAATGTTATAGTATTAGATTATTTAAAATTCAAACAATAAATTTTGCAACATGGTTTTAAAAAATGAATTCCAACTGTGATTTATTATTTCCAAAACTTTTATTACACAATTTAAATTATGTTTTTGTCAATTATACAATTAATGAATTAAACTATATACTACATAATAAAGCTATCTCTATGCACAAGAATAATACCTCTTTCTTTCACACTCAGATTGTAAAGTGGCTGATTCAGTACTCTCTGTGAGCACACGTTATAAAATTATGCAACAACAAATTTTTAATTAATGAATAAATTAAAATATATTCTGTCTCCATCTAAGAATAGTTCTGATAGTTTTTTACACATCCTACACTTTATTTAACTTAAAAAGTTTACTAAACATCTGCCCCTTGTGAAGCATTGGTGGTCGAGTGGTCAGCACTGCTGCCTTCCAAGCAGTTGTCCCGGGTTAGCGGGTTCATTTCTCAGCCGATGCTATGACACATGAAAAAAAAAAATCTGTCCCTAGATCAAATTTATAAGTGATGTATATCTCATTTAACATATTAGTTTCATTCATAAAATTTTAATTAGTTCAACTTTATGAATTTGAATACAGCAATAGTGGATCTCATAGCTGTCTACCCCTTTTTCCTATAACATTATGTTTTTTTGTATGTTATAAGAAGACAATTAGTCAACATGCAAGTCATTGGTAATTCTGATGAACATTTTGCTGTGTATTATCCGTTGATGTAAAAAGTTTTGGCATATTATCTAAACATTTTTTTTTACTTCTTAACTATAAGTATACATTTGCATACACTAACGATAACACAAAATGAATAGTGACACGGGCTATGAATATGGGAGCAAATATGCCCCAAAAATGCTAAGCCAGAATTAATACAATTAAAATAATAGCTTCACTAGTGTGCGTTGGAAGCGCAGTATAATAATTACGAAGAATTGGTGAAGTAAACAAATTTTAACAGCTTATTTTCTTGACCAGATTATACAATTTATTGGATATATTAAAAAATAATAATAATATATATTTTGAAATCTATTTAAAGTTTGTTTTTAGCTACATCATAATAAATGTACTGTATAATAATATTTACTAAGGCTGTAACCTCAAGAATGTGTGCGTAAAATGCGATACTAGGGACCTCTACAGGTCTTAACCACAAGCTTACATTTTGAAAGAAAAGAGGGGAATGTGCAATTAAATAAATATATAATAATCTATTTTACAGAACATAATACCAATTGCAATATTTATGCTTATCATTCAGAGCAAATCATTTTGCTGTTTTTAATAATTAATTGATATATTTTTGATGTGATGTAGCATAGCCATAAAAATGTTAAACTATTCTATATTATCACAAAATATGTAAAATGTCTTTCGATAATGTAGTTTAGTATTGGGATAGTTGTGGCACATTATCCTGAACATGCATTAGGCTAATTATTAAAGACACTGAAATTATTTAATTCCAAATAATATGCATAATACATATCAATGCTATATTTGACTTATCATTTAATATGTATTTGTACAGTAAAAGCAGTGGGATATCGTCAACAGATATATCTGAATGGAAGATTTATTTGAAAACTTTTTAAAAGAAATCGGCTGCATTGCAAATGGCTTTTTTTTTTTTTTAAATAGTGTTACATTAAATCTACAATTCTTCTTTTCTTGTTAAAGAACAAACTTTTCCAAAATGTCAGACAAAAATGAAATATAGCTATAAGATGTGTTTTGACTAAACAGGCCATTTCAGGTGCCTAGGATTAATTATATTTCAAATATTGCTGAGCATTTGCTCTTAAATATCTAAAAAAATTCATTTCACAACAAAATATCTAAACTATTTAAAATGTATCTTTTGAAAAAAATGATTTTTTTTTTCTCATGTGTCAAAGCATTGGCCGGGAAGCGAACCCAGGACAACTGCTTGTAAGGCAGCTGTGCTAATCACTCGTCCACCAACGCTTGACGATATTTATTATTTGTTAAAATTTTATAATAATGTAAATTCAATTTTTTAGAATATTTATTCTATAAAGAAAGAAGTATTATAACTGATTTAATGCTTAAAGCGGTGATAAATGTCTTGCTTGTGAGATTGAGATTCCTGGATTGATTACGAATGACAAAAAAAGAAGGGAAGAGGTGAGAGAGATTCCAGTCTGGCCAATTGAATAGAAATGTGCAAATGATTATATTAGAAATAGAATAACAGACTGAATTATTAAAAGTATTCCACAAATATTATTAGTAATATTATTTAATAAATGGCTAAGAATTATCGAAGATAATCTATTTATATAAAAAAAATACAGTAGAAAACATTCTCAAAATTATAAGAGGGGAGTATATTAAATTCAATTGGAAAATTTCAAAAATGGCTACTGAAATAAATTAGAAATAGTGTTATGTAGTTGAGGATCATTTTAAAGCAAGAAGGTTGTGTACAGCTAATATCTTCTTAATTAAATTGACTGTAGTGAAAGATTGGTGATATATATTGAAGTTAGTTTTGAGTTTTGATCTCTATAAAACACATATTTAAGTCATGATAGATGGGTTTTTTTTTTTTGAAATGTTGTAGGCCATAAACACTAATGCCTAGTATACTAAAGCTATTAATAATTTATACTAAATAATGATAATAAAATTAAAGTTGTAATTTGAGAAAGAATTCTTTATTATGAATGCAGATTATCGGCAATGCTTTACAAATCATATGTTAATTATATAAAAATATAATGATATAGGTTTACCTTCAAGAATCAGATCAGTGCACATTATTCTTTATTATATAGTATATAATATACTATATAATATGTTATATGCACATTATTCTTTATTAAAGATCAAATTGTTATGGTTTTCAACAAATGTGATACAACTTATACAAGGAGAATACTAGAACTCATTAAATAAAATCTAGATTTTTAAAAATAGATAAAGAAATAATTTAGATTTATGAAAACCTTAAAGAAATCAGCTTTAAAAATACATTGCAAAAATATTACTATACAATAATGCATTTACTTACTTTGGAATAACAAATTCAGTATTATAGAAATAATTCATATATGATAAGCCTATGCCATAACAAAAAACAAATATGAAAATTAGAAAGAATCTATTATTACTAAAAATAAACACAATATAAATGATGAGTCTTTTTCAAAAAATGTTAAATGAAATGAGAAAGTGAAAAAAAAATGTGAAAATGGACTCCATGTGAAAAGAATAAACAGTATTGACCATAAATGAATTGGTTTTGAGATATGAAAAAATCAATGCTGGTTTTAGATGTTAGATTAGACTACATAAAAGATAAAATGTTTTGAAAAACACATAGTTCTCATTTCACATAAATATATATTTTGAACACACTGGAAAAAATGTTCTCAATAATTTGAAAAAAATTAATCTTTCACAGGAAGTTTTGATTAGTAGAAATTTTCATTCTATTTTCTCAGCAATGCAATCAATTAAAAAACTGTATACAAGAATTAACATAAGATAAGGGGGAAATCATGCTTTTTAATGTCCTAGAGGTATATGACATCTACTTCATCAATAGTAAAACTTGTTTTACATTGTATCCTTATCCGCATTTAATTCAATCTTGTAATCCTTGCTTTATTACTATTTTATAACTTTATAAAGTACATGGTTATTTTGCATAATAAGACATATTGATATAAAAAAAAATCAATTACTTCCATAAATAAATTTACATAACTTATAAGCAGTTTTTTATTACATATTTTTAAAGCAATTTCTTTTGTATTTTTAATAAGTATATCCAAAAAAAAAAAAAAACTAAATGTATAATGCATAATTATTTATGTATAATGTGAACATATTTATTGAAAATAATTAACTTTTCAGTATAAAGGTGATTCATGTTATGCAAATATGCATTAACTTTATGAAATATTATTTGCAGATGTAATGGATTCATGATTAATTACGGTAACCAGTTTTATATGCAAAATACATACTTTGTTTTGATATTTATATATTTTAAGCATTGGTAATATTGAAAATATTTAGAGTATTAATTATTTAAATTAACTGAGACAGGTTAGACAAATCAAAATGTTGGAATAGTATAATATATAATGAAATCACTCACTTTATACAAAACAAAGCTCAATTGGATCTATATAGCCAATTAAATTATTGTATACAAGTTTGGTAACAAAGTTATTGCATGCTTTTCTTAATTTACATTCAGAAACCGTATTTAAAAAAAAAACCCAATAAATTCTATTCCTTTTCTACAAAATCAACTATTGTAAACATAAATAAATATTGCAAATCATATTGTGCTATTAACCGAGTCTCCAGAATAGTTTTTGAATATATAAACTGATAAAATGAATTATTTTCCTTAATGAAAAAATAATTACTATTGTTTTTTTAATGACTATGGGCTTTTCCTCCTGAGAGAATCCAAAATCTTAATTGTATTCTCTTCTCTGCCATAGTCTACCAGAAGGAATCTATATTGAATCTCTTTAGAATGTCATTTAAATAATCTTTATAACATAAAAAGCAAAATTCATGTTTCAATATTTCTTCTTTTCTTTTTCTGGATTTAGTAGAATAATCATATTCATTTGTAAGTATTCACTAATAATGGAAATTAGTATAAAACCACTAAAACATCACATGATCATCATTTTCTAATATGCGACGCACCGTGACTTCTTTTTCAGAGTCAGAAATCTTTCACCCACTATGCCTAGACAAACCTGTTAGCCACTTTACCTTCCCTTTCCATTCCCTGCCTTAAGTTTTTCCTATATTCTTTTCTATCCTGCTCCATCCCAATTCTACAACATAATCTTTGCCAACTCCATGGCCTTTATATCTAAATCCCCCTTTTCTTTTCGCAAATCCAGCATAAAAAACAAGAACCCACTTTGTGTATAATCACTTTATTTATATTTATTCTTCCACAACTTTATTATTTGTACCCTTTCTGCTTTCAGGCATTTACATTCAATTAACAGATCTCTAACATTTTCTATGCCTTCCTTACACAACTTGTAGACTAATCACCTACATTTTTCAATTTATGTGTATATTCCAAAGATCATGTTCAAGCCATAAACAGTAAACTACTTTCTTTGTTATTATCATAAATTATCTTGCATTCAATATTCTGTTTACTTCTATATATATATTTAAACTCTTTTTATTTTCCATACTAGTTCTCCATCTCTCAATTCCCTATTCTTTATTAATGCATCTATTCTTCTATCCCATTCCTTGCTTCGTCTATCCCATTCCTTGCCACTATAACATTCAACAATACTCTTAATACAATCATCCCACCTTTTGGGTAAATATACTCTTCTATCCCATTCTTAGCCACAATTCTCTTAATACAATCATCCCACCTTTTTTTGTAGATATACTGACATAAATTTTTTATTCAAATCTTCTGCATACTGTACTACATTTCTCATCCATCTTGTTGCCTTCCCTTTGCTCATAACCTGATTAAATACTATTTTGCCTATTCTCTTATTATCCATAAACTGCAATCTACCGAATATTTTCATTTTTCTTTTTGCATTTCTCATATAAAAACATGATCATCCCATTCCTCCTTGAATTGCCTCTTTTGCCATCCACAGACCTGCATCTAATGCATGTCTTCCTATTTTTCTTTGTATTTTTTCTAAGTAATCTAACACCCCTTTATTAACACATAATACATCATTATCATGTCAACCCTGCTACTGCCACTCCTTTCCATATAATTCTAGCTACATCATATTATATGAAACACTGTTAATTTCTTTACCAGTCCCTTTATTTTCTTTGCTTCATTTATTAATTTTTTCTCCCATTCATCCAAGCAATTTCTCTGATTACTTAAGAAGATTCCCAAATAGTTATACATATTCACCACATTTAACTTTATATCCTCCAATAAAAATTCTTATCTTTTCTTTCCCTAGTATTAATCAACATCACTTTTGATTTTTCTTCAAATTTAATCATCTCTTTATCCACCCTTGTGTATGTCTTCAGCATCACTTCCATATCTTCCCTATTTTCTGCACACAAGAAGACATCATCTGCAAATAAAAGGCCCGATAATGTATATACTCCCTTGCCACCTATTAATATCTCTAGCCCTCTTCCTAGTCTTTCTATTGATTTCACCATTTCTCTCAAACATAACAAAAGCAAAATAAATGGCATAGGGCTTCCTTGCCTTAGTTCCACTCCATTTTAACTCTAACTGATTCTATATTTCCTAACATAAGTAAATATAAATTTATTAAACGCTCACTATTATTTCAGTAATAGTTTTAACAAGGCTGTAAACCTTAGCAATGAGCGTCTGAAAAAATCGTCACTAGGGACCTCTGTAGGTCTTTAAAACACATGCTTACGCTATGAAGAAAAGAGTATTAATGTATTATAAGAATTGTGGACTTAATCAGTGAAGTATTTAATAGCTTCACACTCTTAGATCAAAACACTTCTGCTTCACCTATTTATATATAAAAGTAGGCCGAAGTAAAGAAGGGATTCTCTCTATAGGGATTCTCTCTTTTCTTCATAGCGTAAGCATGTGTTTTAAAGACCTACAGAGGTCCCTAGTGACGATTTTTCCAGACGCTCATTGCTAAGGTTTACAGCCTTGTTAAAACTATAACATAAGTAAAGTAATTTTTTTCATACAAACTCTTAATAAGATCCACTAAAGCTCCATCCATTCCCAAATTTACTAAACTTACCCATAATCTATTTCTATTTACTCTATCATATGCTTTTTCTATATCTATAAAAATCATATATAACTGTCTACCTGTATTTCTACTCTATCTTTAAGTTGTGTAACTACAAATAAACTATCTTCTATATGCCTATCCAATCGAAAACCTCTTTGCATTTCTCCCACGATATTATTTTCTTCCATACATTTTACAATCCTTCCAGCCACCATATATGCAAAAACTTTATATAACACTGATGTTACTACTATCAATCTATAATTGTTTAACTTTCTATGATCCTTACCATTTCCTTTAAAGAATAGCCTTACTCTTGTATTACACCAACTATCCAGAAAATCTCTCTTCTGTGCCATCTTATTAAAACATGATAATAGGTTTAATTTTTCCCAATGTCCTAAATTCATTACCATCTCTGCTGCCCATCCATCTAAACCTCTTGCCTTTCCACTTTTCAATTTCTTTCCTGCCTCATTCAGTTCATTTTCTGTACACTTTAATATTTTCATTACTATATGCTTTTATATTTGGTATCACTCTGTTCTTCACATCTAACATCTTTTCTATATCCATTACACACTTATTTAAGATTGCCTATAATTCTTCTCTAGAGGAACACTCTATTTCCTCATCATATAGTAAAAGTATTTCTCTCTCCCCTACATTTTTTCTTTTAATATATTTCCACTTTTTTTTACTCCCATGTCTTCCATTTTTATTAACATCCTTCAATAATTTATTATTTAATTTCACTGTCTCTCTACAATTATCTATTTTAGCTAACTTCTTTTTTTAAAAAATAATTTTCCCATTTAACATTAACATCTTTTTCCATTTCTTTGTTCTTAATAGCACACTTATATTCTTTGGATGCTTTTCCCTCTCTTTTACACTTTTACTAACTCTCACTTTTCTATTACTCTTATTCTTCTGAATATTCTCACGTAAAAGCCTTATTTGCAACTTTTTCTACTTCACCACACCAGTTCTTATATTCACCCCCAACCAACTCTTCCATGATTTCTTCAACTTTTATTTTATATTTTTTTAGCTTATTCTTATCATTCATTCTCCAGCCACATCTTTCACTATCCTTTCTACTTTGTTACAATTTTCCATCACATTACTAAACATTTCTAGTATAAAGAAATTATGATTATTATTACATACTCTCTCTTCATTATCAGACACTTTAATTTTCCATACTTTATTCATTCCCTCTTTCTCTACTAATACATAATCTATTGTGTGAAATATTCTTTGCAAATTTTTTTGTTTTGTTATGGAAGAAATGAGAATATTGCATCATAGGCATAAGAGGTAAAAAGCTTGGCAAAATCATATTGAAATTTTTTCTTTTTATTTGTGAATTTCAGGTCCATTTTTACTATAAAATTTCTCACCTATTGTTTGTTAATCAAAGTAACCACTTTGGATATGTAGACATTAAGCAATAGACCTAGAGAGGTATCAGAAAGGCAACATTTTATCTAAGAACAATTTCCAGTTAGAAGATTTATCAAAAGAGATTAGGTACTCTAAAATCATAGAAAGTAAGAATTTATTGCACAAAAACGATTCTTGATCCAAAAAAAAAATAATGTCTACATTGAGTGACACTTTTTTTAAATTCTGGGGAGGCATGAAGCTTGAATTTGTGTAAAGGTGATCTTTAGAAAGTAGTCTATATAAATAAGAAAAACACTGAACTGTATTACAATAGAAAACACTGAGTAGTTCTTTAAAGATCACAAAAATTAAATTTTTTTAAAAAAGCTGCATATTGAAGAATCTTTTTATTTTTGAAGGTAAGACTACCTTTTCTACCCCCTTATCTCTCTTTCCAATCTACCATCATCAAATTATATGTCCAACTCTTATACAATTTTTTTCTTCTATTACATTTTAATAAAAATTGTTGTTTCATTAGTTCCAATACTTTATCTTCATTCTTGTTTATATAAATTATAGTCCTAAACAAGCAAACAAAAAAAAAATGTCTATCCTTTTTACTTTCTTCATTTTTATATTTTACCCACTTACACATTTTTTTAATATTTGATTTTAATGTCCTACACTCAGAAATAAATTATCAATACTCACATCATCCTCATCCACGTAAACAATATCTATGTAAATCAGCACACTTAATAAGCTCTATATGAAGTAAGAAATTTAAATATGTATATAATTATGAATTATAAATTATGAGAATATAAGGCAAACAAGATCAACTTTAGGAAAATCGCATTCAGTGATTGTACCAAACCTTCAGACATAACTAACTATTTAAGTAAAGCTAATTTTACTAGCTTTATTTAAAAACGTGAAAGTTGACTTACTCCAATGATTATTAATACTTTAAGAAAATATAATTAGTAATATGTATTATATTAATAATTGAATAAAACTAGGATTGGAAATTGACTATTAACGGAGTTTCATTCCACATTATTTTATTATGTTAAAATTTTCATCTTGAATTTTAAAAAATATATACTTTTAAATATAATTATAACTTATAATTTTATTTTCTATTTTGCAACTCTTAAAATTAAATTATAGAAATATTTTATAAAAATTCATTTAATTTTAAGACTTCTTTTCCAGCATTCCTTTTCCAACATGCGCATACATGAACTAATGATAAATATAAGGGTAAAACATTAACATTTAATAAGTCTAGAAATATATACAGGTTGATAAAGTTTATCATACATATCTCTATCACTGTTTCAACAATTAAACATAAGTTATAAATATTAAGTAAACAAACTATTTTTATAGAATTCCATTTTTTATTGGATCATAAATATATGTATAAATTTATATAAAAAATATTGTTGAAAACATTAAATAACTTTATAATATAAATATAGATAAATTACAACTGAATATCCTTATATTTCAGGATATAACAACATATAAAATTGTAGTTCCTTTCTCTATAAGACTTATTTTATACCACCAACTTTATTTACTTAAAAATCAAGCCTAAATCATGAAAGGCACTACAATAAATTATCTAATTCAAAATTCTAATAAAAATGAGATAAAAAAAAATTATAAAAAAGAATAAAAATTTCTTTGATTATATGTACTGAAACAGACATTTTGTGAGAGGTATATGCAAAATGCAAATTTGCTTGTTATTTCATCATTTTTACTCTATTTATACAATCCATACATCCAGTTATATATCAGTAAAATTCATTAATACATTATTTGATCTATTTCAGTTTATTAAAGGTTATATTTACTTCTATTAACTGAAGATTAATTTAATATTAAGAGATATATGATCTTAAGCCTTTCCCTCTGATTAGTTATAATGATTTTAGAATATATAGTGGTTTTGAAATTGTTAGTATATATAAATCATGTTCTGCATGTAAATATGTCAGTAAACAGTATGTTTATATACAATCAAAGCTAAAGTGTAGGTAGGCTCATTCTACATTTATGTTTATGGACAGTTAATGTACATTTAATTCATTGGAGGTTTTTAGTGCTTCCTTCTGCATTATTTTATATTTATACATACATGAAAGCAGTCAATATTTAACCAATACTAATATCAATCACAATCTCAATCTGTAAACAAATCTACTTTTCACAACAAAGGTGGATACCTGCCATATAGTCATCAAAGATTGCAACTTGACTAAAGAGAGTGAGATTACTAATTCAAAAAAGTTATATATAAACCTTATTAAACAGGAAAATATAACCTGTTCTGAAAGCAGACTAACAAATAGTTATAACTTTCAAATTCTACTGAAATTAGGTATTACTTATGTGTATGTATATATATAAAGCTTTAGTTTTAGTACATGCGCCTTAGTGCTTAATTTTAGCAAGAGAGACCTCTAAAAATCACAAGAGGGTCCCTCTTATCTTTATAAAGTCGAATCTCATGTTGTGATTTGTAGAGGTCTCTCTTGCTAAAATTAAGCACTCAAGGTGCATGTACTAAAGCTTTAGCTTTATATAAGTATTACGTGCTGACATTGCGCTTAATAAGAATTAATATTTATATATATATAATAAAATATGTTTGTTTTTGGGAGCAACCATGTTTAATAAAATAATATTAAAGTAAATACATCATCATTTTGACAAAATAATACTTGCCCTCAACTGGATGAAAACCAGTAATAATTACGTCTTTAAAACATATGATATATATATTAGTCATATGTCAAGATTGTTGATATTCTGTTTGGATACAAGATTATTGAAAAGATTGCATCTTAACAACACATTGCTAGCATAAAATATAAATAAAATAGGCCAGGTAATTCCTGAGAAATTTCTTATTTTGAGGATAACATAAATATACTGATGTAATTAAAGAAGTACTCCTTATCTATTTATCCCTTTTTAACAAATAGAAATGTACATACAATATTATTGTAAAAAAAAAAATCTTAAACTTTAATATTTCTGATGCAATGCAATAACTTCTATTAGAAATGCTTTATTAGTTCTTATTTTTATCTATAAATTCAAAGTCTTACCAAAACTTAACTTTTAACATGGTTGTAACTTTGGCTGTTTCAAGAATGCAAGTAACAATACCATAAATATGCTTTTCTCTTTTCATTATTTCTCTAATAAATAATTCATTCACTCTTCTTTGAGCATACAGATACTTCTGAACATTTTTTTTTGTCATTACAAATTGATAATTTTTATTTGATCCCTTAAAACAATTCAAAACAAAACAACACTCTCCATATAGTAGTGCCATCTTGTGCTAACAAGAGATCTAGGTGCAGTGCTCTCAGATCCAAGGCTCCTCACTGATGAAGGCCACAAGCCAGAAACTACTCTGGGGATATTGGATGAGTAGGCACTAGATAGGGATTTTATGCACAAGCCTTCTGGCATCCATTGATTGCTCTTGTTAGCATAAGATGGCACTACTATATGGAGAGTGTTGTTTTGTTTTGAATTGTTTAATAACAATTATTGTGCTAGTATGAGATAGTGATCATGTGATTTGATCCCTTAACAGATTTTCTAAATTATAAGTAGAAAACATCAAATTTTTGAGGCAAAAAACCCAAATCTGTGCTTCTAACATATTTTACATTAAAAAAGCAGCGTTATTAAACAAAATTACATTAGAATTAGTGAAAGCACAACTTCTAAAATGTACTATTTATGAATTTAAATGCTTTTATTTTATTTTATTGTTTACATTTTATTTTTGTAGCATATAATTGAAGTTATGGTTAAATAAATAGTTGAATGTTCAAATAATTACACATGTTTACAGACAGAAAACATTTCCCCCCATTAAACAAAAACCAACAATTTTGTTTTGACTGAACAAACAAACAAAAAAAAAAACAACTAATTTTTTCTTAAAATCTCCTCGCTTCTATCAAATGTCTAATAACAAATCCTAAAAGCTTTTCCAGTTACTTATACTTTAAAATATTTTACCTAAACATAATTATTTCATTTTTTTTCATTCAACTTTGATCTATAGATAATAAAATACAGACAGAAACATCAGTATTTTCTAATCTATTCTAAAACAATTTGATATCGTAAAAAAAAAAATAATAATATAAAAATTGAAATAATATTATTAATATTATAAATGTTTTTTAAAAGAAAATCTATATTTTAATCACATAGCTTCAGTAAATATAATATTAATTGTGATTTTTTTTCATATAACTTGCATTGCTTAAACAGGGGGGGGGGTATTGATTATTTTTGATTTTTAACTTGTAGTTAATATGTTTTAAAATTCATCATATATAATAACACAGCAAAGGCACATTCACTTTTTCTTTTAAAATATATATGTTCTACAATAATATCAACAAATAAAAAATCCTTCTCCTTTTTCTTTTCAAAAACTTTATTTTTTTATCTCAATACTGAACATATATATATATTTATATAATACAAAACTCCAACATTTCAACTGTTTTTATCTCATACAGTCATTTTCAAGGATATCTCTCTCCCACTGCTATATTTTATTACTCTTTCTTTTACATTATTTAGTTACAGATTTGTAACTAAATAATGTAAAAGAAAGAGTAATAAAATATAGCAGTGGGAGAGAGATATCCTTGAGTAACTAAATAATGTAAAAGAAAGTAATAAAATATAGAAGTGGGAGAGAGATATCCTTGAAAATGACTGTATGAGATAAAAACAGTTGAAATGTTGGAGTTTTGTATTATATAAATGTATATTGTAACAGTCAGAATCGTCTAGCTCGCTAACACACTGCAGAATTTAAACCCCAGACACGAAACTGAACATTCTAGGAGGGGTTGCCTTCTAGATATACTAAGTTCGAATCTAAAGCCCAAATTTCACAGCGCCATCTACGTGACAATGCATCTGATGCCACTACTAGTATGACCTTTGACCGGTGCCTGGTGGTCAGGGAGAAACAAAAGACTCTATACTAAAAGAAGTTTGGGTGGCTAATTAACGTCTATGGATTTACAAAAGAAATGCAGAAAATATATATATAGACCGAGACAGTGATAGGAATCAAATAAAATAAGAGATCAAATTTAGTTTTAAATAATTTCACAAAATTTATTCATATAAATTATATATATAACGCCACTGTCTGCTTATATGAGACAGGGACGCGTATTAAATAATTGTTGGCATTATATTCCCACAACTGACAAAAAGACTTTAAAACAAAGTGATATATTCTATTCCTCGGGCTAATAGCATTACGATAATGTGCTTGACGAGATAGGAACATGTGCGAGGTGCTTTGAGTAATTATACAAGTTTAAGAAAATATTTGAAAATTAAGTGTTCTAAAATATTTATTGATTTTGAGAATAGCACGGACTAAAGCTTACTAAGCAACAAAGTGGGAATGTGATCAAAGCATTTATTTGAGAATAATAATAATAGAGTTGCATTGGGAGGTCAGTATTGCTGATAATGAATTTATTAAAGTTGGAGGGTGTGACACGTTTAAGTCACGGATGCTTTGTAAAATAAATATAAAATAAAACAATATTGAATATCCGGAATGATTACGGAGGGCATATCGCCACTAACCCGTAGGAAAGTATTTTATGAACAGCCGAAACTTAGTGACTGGGTGACGATTGCGTTTAATTCCCAGGTGTGTCATTTGGGGACACACTCTGCCTGGAAACCACAAAAAGGCGAAGAGAACGGCCTTAGCCGTGTAAAGAATCCTTGGAAAAATAAAACAAAGCGGTCTCAACAACCAATTCATTTACCAGCAATACGAGACGAGTGTATATAAAACATACTGAATGGGTTTTACTTGGATTAAGAGAAATGCCCAATCAAATTCCCCGAAATTCATTTAAAAGGGTCCGCACATTCTCGACGTCAATGATGAACTTTGTAATTAAAGTAGAACACGGTAATTAAAATAGGAAAATGCATGCTTGCGGGTTTGAAAAGTAAGTATAGATTGATATACGCAATCATGCATTAGGGGACACATTTAATCATTGACCTCGCACATACTCTCATATTAGATTAAAATCAATAACATGTAGATTTTAAACTATGTGATTATATGATATATTAAAGAAAAGAATCACCCTTGAATGAGTGATTTGCAAGATAATAAAATTGGAAAATTATAAATTTAAAATATGCCTTAATAGCGGCGTCTTACTTTCAATAAAGGGAATAGTTCACTCGGTCAAAGACGATTCTGACACATTATCATAATAAAATAAAAGAAAGCTTTATAAATAGAAAATATTAACCCAAGGATAGAGCAAAACTGTTGATTATATTTGAACACTTTAAAGAAGTACATAATAAAGTTATGTGAAATAAAAGAAAAACAATTTAGAATAGCTATAGCATGTTAGTTAGGAATCACAAGAGCTCTTGGGTTAATTTAGGTTACCTCTGGAGACGCATTTGCAGGTAGATGTTCGGCAGGTTTTATAATTCAGCAGCAAAATCTGGAATGTTCATATTTTTGCAGCAGCAGCAGTTCCGGGGTTCCTTATGCGATAGCTTCCGATGGTCTGGAGCAGCGGCCGGCTATTCCGAGGGGACATAGCCATCTTGACGCCTCTACTCTGTCATGTCAAGGTTAGCAAATTATTAGAATAGAACTCAGAATGATTTCTCTTAGAAACATTAGAAGAAAACTGGAGAACAAAAGAAAACCCTTCTTTTTATAGTAGACTTTAACAATAGAACTGCCCTGGAGCATTACAAAAATATATCGGACTTATCAGCTGTAATTAAATCATCCGAATGTCTAAAGGAATTCAACATTAATTAATTTCTTTTGTTAATTTCCCTGTCGACATTCGAATTACAAACTAGATTTAATTAAAAATTACTTTTATTAATTAAAGAAAACCTTAAGTGGACATCTGCTGTTTTTAGATAAAACTTATATAATATTAACTAATTAAACTATTGTCCCTCATTTATTTTAAAGAAATATTTGGAATGACTTTTATTAAATTAAACGAAAATTATTTTACTTTTAACTTGCAATATTTGAATCTATTTACTAAACGAATATTTACTAAATGAATTTTATTTTAAATCAAAATATATTACGACGGTAATATATTTGTAAATAGATTCAAACAAAATAACTTTAACAATTTATAATTTTGATATGTTTTAAAATGCATATCATAGTGTGTGCGCAATTACGACTTATATAACCTACTTTTTAATAAATCAAAATTATGTGAACATATACATAATCTATAATCTTTTATTTATTTGGGAATGACTTATATATATAATATGAGCATTGTACTCGTGGTTTAAAATTAGGTGGGATTTTCGGTACATAAGCGTATTGTAGACACACTACAATAGATTGGGGTTCAAACTAAGGTATGAGGGTAGGAAATAGGTGAGAAAAGGTGAAACAAAGATCTGCAAAGCAGACCTTACTGTTTCAATATATATATATGTTCAGTATTGAGATAAAAAAATAAAGTTTTTGAAAAGAAAAAGGAGAAGGATTTTTTATTTGTTGATATTATGTTTTAAAATTATTATATTTCAATGATAATGAAAGATTTTATTTTATTGGTAAAAATTAAGAAATCATAAAAACAAACTGATAGTGTTTTCCTGAAGGTTTGTAATGATGGTGTTTTAGTTGTATTTTTATATTGGACTATTTCCATCATCTAATATGAGTATTGGATATCTTTAGAAAAATTTAACATTATTTAAATATTTCAAATATATTCAACTGTTAGTAATAACACAACAATGTTTCGAGGGGTATTATTTTCCCTCTTCTTCAGGTGTCATTACCTTAAAATTCAATACTCAAGAAACTAAGGGTTCAGGTTCAAATCCCATGCTGGTACTGTCACTGGTTAGGCCAGCAATACTTGAAGAAGAGGAGAGAAAAATACCTCTTGAAACATTGCGCATATATTAATCTGTGTGTTATTACTAACAGTTGAATGTATTTGGAATATTTAAATAAAGTTAAATTTTTCTAAAGACGTTCAATACTCATATTAATGATGAAAATAGTCCAACATATAAATAAAACTGATAGTTTTTACTTTAGAAGAAACATTTTGATCATAAAAGAGTTATTACAGTTAAATATATATACAACACAGACACTTATATTTAAAAATAAATATTTAAAAAATACTTCATAGCTAAATTAAAATAATAAACCACAAATTCATGCTATAATTATTAGTGCATTTTGTCTTTCCAATAGTCTGAGTTCAAATTCAAGTGAAGCATAGAAATTTTTCTTTTGTTTAGGTAGTTAGAAAAGTTCCAATAAAATTCAGGGGTTTTCTGGCATCTGTTCTATAGTTAGTCATCTAATATTGATAAGTAAATAAAATGCATGGGTGTCTAGGTATTCTTATCTGGAAAGTAAAAAGAAGTCTCAGACCAATTAAATTTATCAAATGAGTTATAAGTAAACTGACTATCAATAAATGATAAACTTTTATTACTATCAAAAAAAGTATGATATAATTACAAGAAATTGTTTTAGAAAAATTGTATTTGTTCATTGTATCCTACAGTTTTATCTGATTTCAGACAAAAAAACATACCTATTTACAAACCTTGTGAAAGGATTGCCACTGCAACATACAATATCTTTATAATAATTTTATATTATATAATGAGTGTGACAATAGCTCTTAACAAGCATTTCAGAATATCCCTATCCTCAGACTGGTTTCTAGCTTTTGGCTTTCCTCAGTGAGGCACTAGGATATTCAAGCATTAGATTTAAAATACCAGGTCAAGCCCAGCACTTTATCTAACAGTTATCTATTAAGTAGAAAATCTGAAATTTTTAGGACATCCATATGTCTTCAAATCCAGCTATCTAACTTAAATAGTCATATATTCTTAGTTATACGTATGTAAAAGATATAATATATGAGAATATATTATAAGAATGCAAATTAAAGTAAAACAAACAATTTCAAATTATCTCCAGTAATTACCAAGTGCTATTATATTAATATATTACTTTTCTAGTGACTTCACTTTTAATTAGAGAATTTAAAATGTATTTATTAATATAAATGTTGCATATTATATATAAATTATAAGCTATTTTTACTTGAGGGGTTCAAGCTTATTTTATAGAAAAAGTTTTTAAAAATTTTTTAATTAAGCATTATTATAAGACTTTATCTGTTAATACATTACATTCATATCTTAATAAACATAACATTTTAAACATATGTTAGAGTTTATTTATTAACATACCTGCTCAAATATGAGATCTTTTTTAGCAGGCATAGGCTTGGAAATGTCCAATTGATGCAAAAATCTCATCAGCTCAGTCAGATTTGGTATTTGATCCACTTTTATATCATTTAGATGAGATCGTAACTTTATAAGAAATATATATAAATATTACTTTTTTTAACTACCAATTTATTGCTATAATTTTGAAAGTAAAGTTTATTAGTCTGAAAAGAAAAATATAACAAAAATAGATTATGATAAATATCAATTGCAACCATTCTATTATGTTCGTCTATTGTTAAAGCATTAATAATCAATGTATACTAGATGATAATGCTAACAAATTTCTAGACTAGTCCTCACCATTAGTCTTCACCAATGAGAGCACTGGCTTACATATATCCACCTAGTAGCCATTTTTATTTGTTTTTATACTCGTTAAGTTCATAAAACTTGCAACACTTTAATATTTTAAACTTAAATTGCTGGTATAATTATGTAGGGTGATGTAAACTTTAATGATTTTTATTATAATATTAAATATAGATTTTTTACCCTTTGCAAAAAAAAATGGTATGTGTCAATCAAAGTCTCGCATAACTTATCTCAATTAAAACAGGCAAAACTCTCCGTACATTGGTGCCATTCAGTGCAAGCCAGAGTAATCAATGGATGCCAGAAGGCTTGTGCATAAAATCTCTATCTAGTGCCTACTCATCCAATATCCCTAGACTAGTTTCTAGCTTGTGGCCTTCATCAGTGAGGAGCCTTGAATCTGAGAGCACTGCACTGAGATCTTAGGATCTAATGCAAACCCTCCATCAGCCTTCCACTTAACTACAAAACTATGAGTCTAAAACTGAAAACACAATAATATTTTCAATCCAAGCTCATTAGCTTATATAGTCATATAGGTCTGAACTCAGTTCAGTACCCATATATTTTGGTGTCTTTGGTTCTTTAATAAACATAGTCACCACTATCCTATCAGGCAGGATTGGTAATAAACCACTAAACATCATCTGATCACTATTTCTTATACTTGTTCATAAAAACTCTTCATACAGTAGTGCCACTTAGCGCAAGCCAGAGTAATCAATGGATGCCAGAAGGCTTGTGCATAAAATCCCTATCTAGTAAATACTCATCCAATATCCTGCATAAAATCTCTATCTAGTGAATACACATCCAATATCCCCAGACTAGTTTCTAGTTTGTGGCTTTTATCAGTGAGTAGGCACTAGATAGGGATATTATGCAGAAACCGTCTGGCTTGCACTGAGTGGCACTACTGTATGAAGTTTTGTCTGTTTTAATAATAGTTATGAGCAAGCATAAGAAATAGCGATCATGTGATGTTTAGTGGTTTAATACTTATCTCAATTACATTAAATGGCTTTTCAACATTAATAAAAGGCAATATCCAGAACTAACCAAATGATGTAGTTGCTTTCCATTGATTATTCATGCGTACTCAGAGTGACAAAATGGATTAGTTCTATAAATGCAGGTGTAAAAACTGGAAGACAGGTGTAATGGTTTGTTTGATATATTACAAGTGTTCCAAATAATATGTAGTTAAAATTGGAAGGAAAAAAAATAGAATTATTGATTACAGTCAAATAATAATGATATATTAAAACTGATAATTTGAAAATAGCAGTCATAAAGATAGTTCTGTTTTGGATATTTTGTAATATATTATCATGTAGGCATTACAAAATTAATAGTAGAAACGTTACGTTTAATAAAGAGCTACACAGCAAACAGCCATTCAGGAAGATTCCTGCTGGGGAAATTACATTTAGTATAAGTTTTATTAGTTATTAATACATTTTAGTAATATAAAAATCTCATTAAATTCAATAATATTCTCTAATAATGAAATAACTAGAATAAATAATGTCAAGAAGGTAGCAATCATTAATAAACCATTATACCAATGATGACAAATGGTTTCATTTGATTATAACAAAAACAAGTTATATAAAGGTGAAGCTTTAGTACATGCGCCTTGAGTGCTTAATTTTAGCAAGAGAGACCTCTACAAATCATAACACGAGATTCGACTTTATAAAGATAAGAGGGACCCTCTTATCTCTAACCTATATTTCTTAATTATATAGGCAAATCTAAAGCATTTTGATTTGGGAGCATGAAGCTAAGAAATTCTTCACTGATTAAGTCCACTATTTCTATTAAACATTAACATTCGCGAAATCTTTCGATTTATAACGAGTCAATATTCAGATATTAAATTTGGAAATATTTTGAATCAATTTAAAGTTATAAATATTAAATCTTATTAAGCGCAATGTCAGCATGTAATACTTATATAAAGCTAAAGCTTTAGTACATGCACCTTGAGTGCTTAATTTTCGCAAGAGAGACCTCTACAAATCATAACACGAGATGCTCCCAAATCAAAATGCTT
Organism: Epiperipatus broadwayi; assembly: GCA_028023455.1. Lineage (NCBI taxonomy): Eukaryota > Metazoa > Onychophora > Udeonychophora > Euonychophora > Peripatidae > Epiperipatus > Epiperipatus broadwayi. The sequence goes on from JAQFVV010006415.1 coordinate 1,686,960, forward strand.
TAGATTTGCCTATATAATTAAGAAATATAAGTTAGAGATAAGAGGGTCCCTCTTATCTTTATAAAGTCGAATCTCGTGTTATGATTTGTAGAGGTCTCTCTTGCTAAAATTAAGCACTCAAGGTGCATGTACTAAAGCTTTAGCTTTATATAAGTATTATATGCTGACATTGCGCTTAATAAGATTTAATATTTATGATAAAGGTGACTAAACTATCTATAGACATCCAATTTGATTTTTTAAAAACTGAATTTTACTATGAAAACTAGAAGATTATGCTAAAAACAATTAAAAAATTATATTACAGTTGGTTGCTTTGAAGTTCCAAAGGTCCCAACTTGCTGTCCCAAAGATGATTTTATAAATAATTAATTTATTAATGTAGGAAACTTAAATGAATTCTATGAGTTGATTTTTAAAACAGGGAAAGGGGGAAAAAAGCATTTTATGATTTTAAAAAGATTATTAGAATAAAATCATTAGAAAATCTTTAAGCAAACATGAAAGTTATTTAGAAATAAAAATTGAATAGACAATATTAGGGAAAATAATCGGCCAAAATACTTTTCTAAAATGATCATGAATTCATTAAGGCCAATAATTAGACAATTTTTAAAGAAAAGTAGATGCTGAAATAATGAAATTTAAATTGAATAAGCAATTTTTGTATAATTGTACTATTGCTTTTTGAATTTAACATATGAGGTTTCTAATTTACATTCAACATTTATATAAGAGTTGTAATAACTCATTTCTAGAACTATTTATTATAATTTAGCAATGGGCATTTGGTAGTAGTATTTAGTGAGGAACATTGAATTGCTTACTTCTTTTTATATTATTTGAGCAAATAGTTTGAAACTTTCAAACACCCTAAGATTTAAACTCAATCCAATTTACTTATATTACAATATATGGATTTGATTAGATCAGCAAATATATATTTGTGACAACAATTGTATGTTAATCAGATGTATATGTTAACTCCAATGTTCTTCATGAGTAAAGACCATTAACTAGAAACTGGTCTAAGAATTTGGTTGGCACTACTATATTATATCCATTGCTTGTGGTTTTAGAATTGAATGAAAGAGTATTATTTCTCTTAATGAGATAGATAAAGTGGGTTATTTTTCTTAATGCTCAGTCATGAGATGCAATGTTTGGTATATATTACTTTTTTGTTAAAGTGTCTAGGGTTAGCATGCTATGAGAGTTACTAAAGTGGTATAACTGCTAATCTGTTTACAGAATAATATAATTATATAGGCAAATATTTTGGGGTTCATAACTATAGTCATTAAAGTTTCTGATACTTTAATAACATTTAAAAAAATATGAGCAATATAATACTCTATTTGAAGATCAATAAAGTTGATTGTTATTCTTAAAACAGAAAAAAAGTTGTTTTTTTAAGTGAATGAAAATCTTAATACCCTATATGAGAAAATATTTTTAGCTCCTTATGGTATTTCATAAGTGAATTTTCTCCTACCATTTTTTATATGAGTCTTTTAATCTTTTTTTTTTTTTTTTTATCAAATAGTATTTTTTATCATTGTTTTTTTTTTTTGCTTTTTATTTGATTTGCACCCCCTCCCCCAGCTAATGGCTACATTAATTTATCCTTTTCATTTCTTTATTATAGGTACTGACCTATATAAGTCTAAGATAGGCTATTTCATATTTATAGAAACATTTTATTAACTTCCCATGCATATTTCTAAACAATTTGTGCTACTTTTTCTTGGTGTTTTATTGTTTTTTGCTGTTAAATAATTTCCTTGAAAATGACTGATGAAAAATATTCATCTAATCATTATCATAGTATTATTATTATTATATGACTATGTATAAGCTATACTATATATAGCACACACCAATCATCTGATACATTACAGAGCTATACTCATAATACTGTGAATGAGAGCATTGCAGTGCCATCTGTAAGTTCATTGTCTAAATAAAACATAAACTTTACCAATCCTTAACATTGTTAAATCCAATTCAAAATAGGTGTAAATCTCATTTATATTAGACAGATTTCATTTGTTTTATTTCAAAGTGTGAAACTTAAAATGTACACAAGTTTTAAATGTGATACTATATATAGTTAACAAACACATGCATAATTATATTCTGCATAGATAGAATTATAACCAATTTCACTTTTTAAAAACCCTATCATTAATATACATATATTGGTATTATTTCCAGGAGCTTCAGCTAACTAGCTGATGTTTCAGTGCAAAAACAAGTAATTTCCTCAGAGCTTCTTCTTTCTCAAATCATAAGAATGTGTGTGGTGAAATTTAAAATCATTATTTCTTTCTTTTTATTTTCTCCTCATTCTGAAATTTTATTGGTTGAGAAATTTTAAAAAACATTTTATCCTCTAGTAGTTTTTTCCAAATATTGTTAATTTTCTTTAATTCACACTATTCATTTATGCTCTTAGGGCTTTTAAAAATCTCTATAGCTTCCCTTACCAGTATCTGGTTAAATTGTTCAATTTTTAATATCCACACAATTTATACTACATTTAAAGAAATTAATGAAGTATTTCCACATTGTAAAGATAAAATTCCTTTGGATTCTCATGGTGGTATAAAAAATTCCATGTGGAATGTTTACATTCGTACATTGGACAGACCAATCAAGGAATAAATATAAGAAAGGAAGAACACATTTTGGCAGTTAGAGAAAAATCTAATTCATCAGCCATTTATTCACACATTAAATTAATAAACCATGACATCAATTTTAATAAAATACATATTCTGGTAAAAATTGAACAATTTGACCAAAGACTGCTAAGGGAAGCAAGCTAGAACGATTTTTAAAAGGCCTAACAGCATAAATGAAAAGTTGTGAATTAAAGAAAATTAATATTTGGAAAAGATATTGAAAAATAAAATATTTTTTAAAACTTCTCAACCAATAGAATTTAAGAAAAAGAAAATAACAATTTTAAATCTGACCACACACATTCTTATGATTTGAAAAAGAAGCTCTGAGGAAAGCATTTGTTATTGTACTGAAACATCATCTATTTATCTATTATATTTTTATTACACAAAAGCTCCCAGAAATAATAATATGATTCATTTGTCCTTGAGAATATTAAAATTTATATATATATATAAAGTATTATTCGCTTCATAAAATCATAATTTCATAATATAGTGAATGAAAGCATTTATGCACCCTCTTAATTAAAATATAAATTGTATATAGCATCATTCATCATCATCACTTGGAACTATTACTGATCCATTGCAGAATAAATATCTTTCAAAGTTTAACCCAATTTCTTTGATCTCTACCCTTTCTTTTCTGCATCATACCAACAAATTTCCTTATTTCATCCATCTAACATGTAATCTTTTTCTAGGTCTTTTACAATCTCTCATGATTCAGTTTAACACTTCAATTGTTCATCTATTATCATCTTTTTTAACAATATGTCCAGCTCAGCTACATTTCAGTTTCTTAATTCTTTCAATGTCAGTGATACTTGTTTGCTATTTACCCCTGCTTTTTATTTTTAATCTCTTCTTGTTATTCCCAATATATATTTCTCTGTACGTTATTGAATGGTTTGAAATCTCTGAATTAGTTTTCTTTTAAGTGTCCAAATCTCGGATCTATAAATAAGAATTGGTAAAGTACATCTATTACAAAATTTTCTTTTCAATTACATAGGTTACAAAAAAAAATAAAAATGAAATCAGATGTCACATGACCTAATTTAATAAGCTTGTATTTACAAATATTATATATATATATAACTCTCTATATATAACAAAGGTATATTTTTAAAAAGAATTAAGATATTTCTACTAAAAGAACTAACACAAGCTTAATTCTATGATTAATTTTATTCATTATGTTTTCATTTGTATTAATAATCTGAACAAGGTATTTATAGTTGTTAACTTCTTTTGATTAATGATTATCAATCTTTATTCTCTTCTGAGAAAATCCAATGAACATAACTCTAGACTTTTTGGTATTTATTTTTAATTCTACTTTTTTACTTTCATCTAATAACTTCTGCAACATTTCTTGAAGCTCCAAAGCATTATTTATAAAAACAACTACATCATATGAAAAATCGACATGATTTAAATAATCTGCATTCATTTTTATTCTCTTAACTTCCCATTTTAATCCACAAAATACTTCTTGTAAAATTTAATAAAAAGTTTTGGAGATATGGAAACATGCTGTTTTACACCTTTCTCAATATTAATCTTCTTAACATCTCCATGTAATTAAATCTTGATAAATATTCTTCAGAATATAACAATATCTGGGGTTAATATCTTGATGATCCAATGCTGTAATCACTGTAGAAATGTTTATAGAATCAAATCCTTATTGTAATCTATATATACTTAGCAAAATGGTTTCTATAACTTCTCACAAAACATGGATGTGATCCATGGTGATAAAAACAGTTTTAAATACAGCTTATTCTTTTGATTGGTTAAAATCCAAAGTTTTCTGTAGACCAATTGTAATTATCTTGGTAAAGATTTTGTATAGAACTGATAGGTCTGTAATTTTTAATATCTTCTTTATCATCTTTCTTACATATCAATATTATTATTGCATTCTTCCACTCATTTGATACATCTTTATCATTTGAATATTTGGAATATAACTTTGCCAACAATTTTTCTATTTTTTCACTTGCTTCTTTTTACCAATTATAATTCCATCATTTTCTAAAGCTTTTTTCTTTTTTATATATTTAATTGCATGTTCATTTCTTCATTTTTCCTTGTTTATTATTACTATATAATTTTTTTACAGAACTCTTTCACACATTTCATTATCTCTCATTTTAGTAATAGTCCCATCTTTTCTTTGTATTGTGGAAATAACTTTCCTTTTAATACCAAGATGATGTTTTATACTTTTGTGAATTTTATTTCCTTCTATTCCAATTCACAATAATATTTCTTTTATTACTATAGTTTTTTTCATACTATTTTACAAAGCTCTAGATATTCTATTCTTTTTAGTGGATTATTTTTAAAAAAAAAATCATATTCCTTCATTTCCTTTATATATTATCTTGTATCAGTAGAAAATTTATTAATAAATTGCTGCTTTTTGTACCAGCTATCTTTGTTGCAGTTTTTTGTAATATATCAATTATCTTCTTATTGATTTCATTCAAATCTAAACAACTCTCAAAATCTGTTATTTTAAATCAATTTGAAAGTTCTAATTTAAATTCATTAGAGCATTTCTGAAGGTTAACATAACAACTGTTAACATTGTTTTTATCAATAAATTTTATATCTAGTTTCCTATTAACCTCACTAATTAATGATTATTTTCTATGTTGAATCTATTAAGACCATTACAATCTTAAAATATTTATTTTCTATTACTCAAAATATAATCCACATTCTGAATTTTCATTTGGACGCTTCCATGCCCATTTAGCATTTTTCTCAAAGTAAAAATTCATAATATACAGCTTTTCTTTTTCTGCAAACTCACAATAAAGTTATCCACCATGCTCTCATCTTTCAATTGTTTACCAATTATAGCATTAAGGTCTCCCATGATGCAACATTTTAATCATTGCAGAAATGCTTGTACAATCAAATGCCTTTTTCTAATCTACAAAGCATAATGGCAACTCATAATCATTGGTCCTTTCCATAACTTCTTTCAACACTTAAATGTGATTCAGTGTGCTAAAACTGCTTTTAAATTCAGTTTGTTCCTTTGGATGGTGTAAATCTAATGCTCACTAGAGACAAGTTGTAATTATCTTGGTAAAATGTTTATAAAGAAGACTGATAGGTCTGTAATTTTGACTATCTTCTTTATCACATTTCTTAAATATTAATATTACTACTGCATTCATCCAATCATCTGGTATATCTTTATCATTTAGACATTTGATATATAACTTTTCCAACAAAAACTTTTCTATTTCTTCATATACTTCTTTTAAGATATTAATTATAATTCCATCATTTCCTGGAATTTTTTCTCTTCTTCACAGATTTAATTGTATGTGTCACTTCTTTATTTAAAATGCTGGTCAATTCAGAAAATATTGTAATTGTAAAGGATATTTTGTTCTCTTGATTTTTATTACTATTTAATTCTTTACAGAGCTATTCCACACATTTCATGACAACATCTCTCTTTTTAATAATAGTTCAATATTTTTTTCTTATTGCAGAAATAAGTTTCCTACTAACATCTGCTGGTTTACACTTTTGATATTTTTATTTTCTTCTATAGCTTTCCTTGTTATTTCACAATTATATATTCTTATATCATTATTAACTCTTTTCCCTATTTTGCAAAACTCTAGATATTCAATTCTTCTTAAATAATCATTTTTATGTATTTTTATATACATTATTTTCTTCATGTACTATCTTGTCTTGGTAGAAAATTTATTAGTAAATTGCCATTTTTTTGCCAGCTATCTTTACTGCAGTTCTTAGTAGTGTGTCTGTTACGTTCCTGTTAATTTCATTCAAACTGTCTTCAAAATCTGTTAATATTTTAAAATGATTTGCAAGTTCTAATTTAAATTCATTGGAATGTTTCTGAAGATTATGAATATCAATGGTAAAAATCATTTTTCTAATAACTCCTGCCCTCAGTTTTGCATTAACACATATCTTACATGTCACTGATAGATGATTAATTCATCTATTAAATCTATTAAAAACATTTCAATCTTGAGAAACATATTTTCTTTTAGTCAATATATAATCCAATTTTACTGAACCTTCATTTGGCTATTTCCATATTCATTCAGCATTTTTGTTAAAGAATTCATAATATATATATATATATGATAAACAAGAACAAGTTAAAATTTTTTTAACCTGCCTATAGCTTGCATTTTATGAGCACAGATGGAGCTCTACCAATAGCCCACTCAAGCTGTCAATAAAGGGTAGGGGGACTAGTCCCCTACCCTTTACTGACGATTGCCAATTAGCACGAAACCATGGTTTAAAGGTCGGGGACAATTTGAAAGAGATAATTTATTTTCGATTCTCTTTCAGCATTTATTGACAGCTTGAGTGGCTATTGGTAGATCTCCATCTGTGAATATATATATATCTTTCTGTAAACTTCACAAGTCTGTGTCCTCTCTCATTTCTATCACCATAACCAAATTTACCCATAGCACTTTCATATTTTAATTATGATAATTTAAAAATGTTGTTCGGTCTAATCAAAAGCTTTTTTTCATTGATATACAAATTCTCTCTGAGAATTTTTAAGGGTATAAACATGAATTATCTGCACTTGGTATTTTCTTATTAAGTTGAATAACTAATCTTGCCACTGTCTGATATACTACCAATTTCCACAATGTTGTTTTTCCACGTTTAATTTACAGTTGGATCCCATTCTACTTATTTTTCCAATATTTATACCTTTGAAGTAAAATACATGACCACTTTTTAAATCTGTTCACCTTTTTTTCTAACTCCATAAAGTTCAACAACATTTCATTTAAAGTTAGACAATTCTTTTTCCAATTCATACAATCTTTCATTTGGAATTGATCTGTAATTGTAAGTACAAATATTTTAAATTATGCATATTAATAAAATTGATTATTAAAATAAGATCAACTTTTCTCTCCCATCTCTTTTTAAAAAAATTAACTAAAACTCTGATCAAAAATTTAATTAGCATATTCTTGTCTAATTTTTATAATTATTAAATTTATCATTTCATATTTACTTGTTTTAATTGATTAAAACCCATGCATAAATATATGTCACTATCTGAATGATTTTGACTATTATTTTCCATTGCTATTATATCTCTATTTATCTTCAAAATTATCTACCCACTGATTTATTTTTTCAGAAAATTTTATATTGTTATTTTCTCAATAGTTTTTGATCTCTTTTTATTTTATTTTGGGTCTTTCTGTAGTTATCCAGTTCAAGGTAGTATAAAGCTATCTTCTGACTATAAGATGAATTCCATTCTTTTCTTTTTTTTAAAAAAGCTTACTTATATTAATCACTTTCAAGTTCATTTGTTTTTTTCCTCTCAGTTTTTTGTGTATTGATCATAATTTGCAACACACATGCACACAAACTGACTTACTTATCTTCTTTAAAAAGTTTTAGAAGTTTATTTTTAAATAGGAAGTTATGACTTATCAAATATAATCCAATCCCGCTGATTTTTCTTTAATAATCTCATTTATTAGGCGGTCAAACTTTCCTCTAATTCAAAAGTTAAGAATAGCTGATAAACTTCGATCCTGGAAATCTGATAGTCGAGTTTCTTTTTTTTTTATCAGTATTAGTCATAAAAATAATAAAAAGTAATGGAAGCACTAATAACAAAACACAAAAAATAATGAACTCTAACAATGATATATGTAAAAATCTTACCTTTAAAAGCTTGTTTTTTCTGTAATTATTTATTTCATATTTGTGAAGATATTCAGGTGTAAGAAATAATTTTAGAAAAGCAATCCATATCTAAAATTATAATGACAATAATGATTAAGGATTATTGAAGTAAAATAGAACATATATATCACATATACTCTTTGTTTTATTCTATATACTGATCAATAACTGGATAGCTATTTAGATTTTTATGACATAGTTTAAAAACCTAACCTTGAATAAATTCATGTTTTTAATGTCCAACAACTGAAAATTTTTTTATTTACTTTTAAGATGCAGCTGAGTGTACTTTTGGTGAGGTACACTAAAATATAAATTTTCAACAACTTAAAAAAAATTGTCAAGTTTAATTGAAATTTGAACAACTTGAGACACTCCACAGCAAGAAAAAATTGTATAAAACTTTTACCAATTATCATTTTCATTCTTCTTCTGCAGAAGAATATTAGAAAAATCATTGCCCTGTATTGGGCTGTTTAAGGATATTTCACCATATTTTATTGGATGTGTTTATTTTCAAAGATAGATGAAGATAACTAAATAACAGATATTGCAACTAATAATCAATGACTATCATCAATTGCACTTTATTATTGTTGTCACCAACATCTTAATACCCACAAAAAGTAATCAAATGATTAGTTGTTGTGAATTTTAGAAGAGACACAGTGAGTTTAAATCAAATGACTGTTAACTTTTGTCACCCTTCTATCATGTGCTAAAATGCATTATTTAGTTTTAGTGCCATATTAGACTGCCAAATTCAAAATCTAAATGTTATTGGATTGAAGTTCAGTAAGACAATTCATGAATTCAAATGTCACATGGTTTTCCAAGTGAATAATCAATTTTTTTTTAGTTCTTCAATACAATTTGTTCTAGCATATTAATAATTTTTATTAGTCATTTGTTAGAAATTATCCACTTAATGAATAATATTTCAGTAGTGCAATTTTTACTACACCACTCTCACGCAAGGTAAGTACTGGTTTCTATCCACTTTTAAAACCTTGTGTAAGACTAATCATAATCACATGACCAAGGACATGTGAAAAAGATTGGGGATCATGGATCTTTTCCACATATTGTTAGTTATATGTTTATGATTACACCCCTCCACAAAATGTTAACAGCAGATAGAAACCAGTACTCATCTTATGTGAAAGTGGTGTGGTAAAAATTACACTACAAAAATGTTAATTCATTCTAGTATTTCAATAAGAGAATTACATCATAAACTTTAATGAGATCTAATATATATAATAGATATATTTATAGTTAACTATCCAATCACTTATTGGTGAATGGCTACATAGCTATTGTTAGTCTGCGAATAAGATAAGAAAGAAAAATGATAAACTTATTTATAATAGATGCTAGTAGCCTTTAATATGTTATTTGGAGACTTATGAGGGAACTTGTCTTAATTGAAGAGACCTATTTTCCAGAAAAACATTATGAGCCATCTTATATAATTTTTAAATGTTTACAATCCTATATTTGAAATACAAATATAATAAAAGTGCTTTCTAAAATATATAAGATTTTGTACATGAAGAGTTAAACAGTTAAATAAAATGAAATATCAAGCATATAAAAATAGTAAAAGATGTATTTGATTTTTAATTAAAATAATTAAAGTTTATATTTAGATTAAAAGAAATATATTATTTCCAAACCTAATAATCATTTATTGAAAAGCTGTTGTGGTCGTCGAACGACTGCTTGAAATATTAGTCTTTTAAAGTCAATTTATATAAGTTTATTTAAGTATTTATATCATTAATGACATTTAATGTTAAGCACTGTGGCTCTGTTTATATTTTTTTAAAAATGTAAATTTTTCATGAAAGAAGTATCCAATGGTGATAGTGACATTGCTGCTTCTTTATCGTAATAAGTAGGTGGAGATGCAGATTTTGTTTTAAATCTGATAACTTTGATTCTAAACGCGCTGATAAAAACTGCCTGCAGCAAAGCAGACTATACGTCACAACATGTGAGTATCAAACACGTTTATTTTTAATCGAATGATTTTGATTAAATTTTTTTTATATTTTGATCTTTGTTTGTAATTTTGTTTACATTCCATAAAATTAAGGTTAATAAGTTTAATAAATTTTTTTTAACAAAAAACTTTAATGTAAATTTTGATTTATTATTGAAAAAGTTTTTAGAAAATATTGAAAACTTGTTCGTTTAATATTAAACCACCAAACATCACATGATCACCATTCTTTATCTGTCTGTGTTAAACTTTAATATTATTTAATAAAATAAACAATCGAATGGCGGAAATAATAGATCTGGCACGATTTCTAGACTTTAAGCTTCAGAATCAGCCGCTTTACCACCGCATATTTTTAATAGAAGGAAAATCTGAATAACAACAAAAATATGTATGCAATTTCATAGAGTAAGGCTTAACATGTTTATTTACTATGCGTTACAAGTTGAGATTCAAATTTGGGTAGAACTTTTTTCAGGTAATCAAAATTTCTAAGGAAGCATCAAATTTTTCTGGTAGCTTATTTATAGTGTAAGTAGCTAAATATTTAATTCTTTGGTCAGTAAATGGATAGTAATCTGTTGACCATAAAAACAATATGATCATACTGGTACTTGGGTATTATTCCTGCAACCAAGGAAAGATAGGAGGACTTTTCACATTCGTATCAATACACTGCTAACGTTTTATTGCGTATGTGAATAGTCGTCCTATCTATCCTAGGTTGCAGGAATAATACCAAAATACCGATCATACTATTTAATGATAATATTTGTGTAATTTTCACTACACCACTCATGCAAGGCAGGGACTGGTTTCTATCTGCTTTAAACACCTTGTAGAAGGGTGTGATCATAAACATATGTCCAAGGATATTTGAAAAAGATGTATGATCCTCAAGATGTACATTTCATGCTGAAACAGCCCTTATCAGTTGGCCCAGGTCATATATCTTTATCATTGTTCAGTATACATAGATAGGCAATTATTACAGTTTAACTGATAAAGGTCAAACTTACTGCCCTCACAGCTGTGATCTGGGACAACTAATGGGTACTGGTTCAGCATGAAATGTGCAACTTGGGGGTCATACATCTTTTTCATGTCTTTGGTCATATGTTTATGATTACAGCCCTCCACAAGGTGTTAAAAGTGGATAAAACCAGTCCCTAACTTACATGAGAATGGTGTAGTGAAAATTACATTACAGAAATATTATTTATTAATTAGATATTCTCTAGACTAATGTATGACTTAAAAAATGATCATTTAGCAGAAGTTTCATATTTTTATAAATGGTAAACATTGCTTTCATTATTAGTGAAAGCTGCATCATTTTATAATGGTTTGTCTTTACTGTTTTAAATAGTAGACTGTAAGTTAGGGAAGTGTACCAAACAACAAAGAATGAAATTAGAAATTGAGAACTGCAACTTAAAGCAAGACATAAATTAAATAAAAATTAAAATATGTTGATCTTATTGCTAGTACTATCCCAGAAATATTGAAATTAGGAATCAGACATTTGTATACTTAAATAATGTTAAATAATATTGTTAAAAGGTCAGCTTGACAACAGGTTGAGATTGTTGGTTGTTACTGATTTTGAAATTATCTTAAGTGTTGACTGATTTTAATGATTAATATTTATTGTTTGGATTATTTCCATAATCTAATATGAATATTGAATGTCTTTAGAAAAATTTAATTTTATTTAAATATTCCAAATACATTCAACTGTTAGAAACACATTAGTATATGCACAACATTTCAAGAGGTATTATTCTCCTCTCTTCTTTGGGTATTTCTGGCCTGACTAGTGACAGTACTAGCATGGGAATCGAATCTGGACGCTTAGATTCTTGAGTATTGAATTTTAAGATAACACTGACTAATGCTAGTACTTCACTGGTCAGGTCAGAAACACCCGAAGAAAAGAGAATAATAACTCTCAAAACATTGTGCATATGCTAACCTGTTTGATGTGCTGTTACTAACAATTGAATGTATTTGAAATATTTAAATAAAGTTAAATTTTTCTGAAAACATTCAATACTCTTATTAGATGATGGAAATAGACCAAACGATAAATACATCTAAAATACCATTATCACAAACCTTTAGGAAAACACTAATAAAGACACTTGGGTTTTTCTATTCTACTGAACGATATGGCAGAAGGAATAAGTCCTGGTCATCATTTGTGGTAAATAGTCACAGATTATAATGCCCTGCATGGTTCAATGCAGTGATAATGAGGCATATTCTGGAGTTCAAGATCCATAAACTGTCTACAGGTCCATCACTTCTAGTGCTTGATCTTCTATGAACTTCTGAGCAATAAACCATTCTATTAACTACTGACCTGCATGTTGGTACTTCTTAAGATCCATAAATTGCAACTAGCCTTGATATTTTCAGTTCTACTGAATTCCTAAGCAACAAATCATTCAATTATTATTAATTACTATTTTATGTAGTTTGGTGCAGCAATAGAACCACAAACTTTGGAGGTCAACTTCTGATACTTATGAACTCCTTAGCAATAAATTATTATTTTTTTATCATCTATAATCATCACTTAATGGAACTTTTGCTAATATTTTTAATGTTCTTGTGGTATTAGTTATTATAATATTTATTTGCTAAGTCAATGACTTGAGATTGAATCTGATTAAACTTAGTTAAAATTTTCTAAGCCTGATTAGGACCCCTCCTCCCAAATAATTAATCCATATCCATTCACTGACTCCACTATTATTGGCTGGTAAATAAACTCTTCTTAGACAGAGGATAAAATAATTGGATAAAATTGATTGGTTGGCCATACTATATCTGATAAAAATGACAATTCATAGAGAAAAGGTAGTTTTTTTAATAACATTTAGCTTTATTTACTGCCTAGCATGCTTTCAATACATTTTTACTACATCATATTCATGACATATAGTGGTGTGATTAAATGATTCTTTATATCAGTTTAATTAACTGTTCATGTAAAAATATATTATCATGCTAGACACTAACAAAGCAGATCATCTTTTCCTGTGTGTATTTTTATTTTACCAGATATTATGTTGGCTCAGAAAAGAAGAAAATGGGTAACAATTGAATTACAAAATAAAACTATGTAATATCATGTATACCTCACTATAGAATGAAGGAAATGTCGTAAACCTATAGTAAATTTTTATCTGTATAATATTTTTTTTATAGCTAAATTATAAATCTAACCAAGTTGATATTTTTTTCTGAGAAAAAACAAGATAAAAATATACTTAATGAGCTTTTTTAAAGTAGTTTCTTTACAAAAAAGTAATTGATGTTTTTGTCTTTCTTTCTTAGGTTTACATTTAAAAATATATTTTTTATTTTGTTTGTTTATTTAAAATCACTAACCAATAAAATAATATTTATTTAATAATGTATATTTACAAAGACCTTTGTTTGTTTATTTTTTTAATATATATAAATAACTTTTTTCTTTCTTATTAATATTATATAAATAAAGAGAGAGTGAGAAAGCTTAAAAACTGATTCACACTATGATAATAATTAACATTTTTAATATTTATTTTTCAAATTTTTATTTTTAAACTTTATTTTGCAACGTAATAATAGGTTTTGATGACATTATGTCAGTAAAAAAACATACCTGTAATTTGATATTTTTATAAATATATTCCTTTACTTAACTGTTAAGGTTAGCTTTGTTTCGCTTTCTTTGGTAATCATAGAAAAACTTTTTAATTCTATTTTTAATACTGCAGCAAAATATTGATTAACCAAAATAATTGAGATTAAGAGTTTGGAAAATTAAAAAGTGACTAACCAATCATTATAAAATCACCCAATTTATTCAAAACAAGTTTAATAACTGAAATACGGGCTTATTATATACCTGTATCAATATATGTAATATATAAGGTATAGGAGCACAGACTTTCACACGACCCACTACTCTCCACTCTATCTCATGACATTGATACAATTGAACACATGTTGAAAAGATAAATAATCATCAATAAATGTATTTCATGCTAAAACAGCAATCATCAGTTGGTCCAGATTACCATCTCTATACATATATGCAATAAGTGCTCAGATATATATTAATATAGACAATCTTTATACTTTAATGGACAGGCTTCAATCCACTCCACACTCCCACTCTTCAACCGTCCATGTGAAAGTCTGTGTTCATATACTCTATATATCAAAACAAGATTATTTTCTCTATATTTTGAAATATTAATTATTATAAAGAATAATAGATTTAGGTTTATAAATAATGATCAAAATGTTTGGAAGAAGCCACATGTATGCAAAACTTCCTTAGAACTTAGGATATGCTTTACTGATAAGAACAGTAAGCAAATAGTTCTAAATGCATCAAAATAAAGCAATTCTGAAGTTCACTAAATAATTTTTAGTGATACGATTTTTATAAATAAAATAAGTGTATATTTTTAAAAATTATAGGTAATAATTTTTTAAAGTTAATACATTATCTAGTTTTACTTTATGTAAGAGAATATCTATTCTAATTCTTTCCAATTCTATAAGAAACATTTCAAATACTGTACTTAAAGATCATACAAATTATATGTCTTCAATACATCGAAGCAATATTTTTTTTAAAAAAAATAAATAAATAAATAAAACTTTGTTGTTGTTTTTTATAAAAAATTTATATTAAAGTTGAAGCATATTAATAATTGGATGCAGAAAGTTTGCTATTAACTGAAATGCTTTCATTCTTTTTTGAGGCTTTACAGGAACTAAATAGAGCAAATTCTTAATGTTCACTCTATATGTTCATGACATTGTAGCTGTTATTACTATGTGATTATTGCGCTTAAACACCCATTAGTCAGCATGGTGGTTTATTGGCTGTTTACCTCTGAGTTTAAGATCAAGAAACACCATGGTTTTTCTTCTCAGTTGCCTGATAGCTCTTAACTGAAATATCAATTAAATTTTCTTGAAGGCAGAATGAATTTAAACATGAATGAATTTTTTTCCTAATAGATTTTTACAATCATGACAGACAAAACTAAACTATAACTCTTATTCCCAGAAGATTATAAAGACAAAATAGCAGTTGGAGGACAAAGGCAGAATGTCCTAAGAATCTTCTGTTTGTAGGCCCAAATGGCCATTTGATGACTGATGAGTTTTTATTTAGGTATTCACAACTGTGGATCACTTTCAAGTGAAGGAAGATTGCAAGAATTGGAGGAAGAACTGTCTGATATTAAATGGTATATTATTGGACTTTGGAAAGTTAGAAGAAAAGATGTTCTTTATTACTAAACACACATTGGAAGTACAAGTGAAGTAGAATTTATTATAAATAAAAAGTGAAAGAACAACATTGTGGAAATTGATGGTATATCAGATAGACTAGCAAGATTACTTATTCAAAATGGTAGATATCAAATGCAGATAATTCAGGTTTATGCCCCAAGAAGTTCTCTAGAATTTTTATATGAATTTTGATCAGGCCAAACTAAAATTGTCATGGGACCTTTAATGCTAGAATTAGTAAACAATTGAAAAACAAAAGTGCAATAGGTAAATTTGGTTATAGTAATAGAAATGAGAGAGGACAACTTGTGGAGTTTGCAGAAAGAAAAATAACTTCATATTACAAATTCTTTTTTTGAAAAAAATGTTAAATGGAAATGGATATGGAAGCATTCAAATAATAGTACAGCAGACTTGGATTATATTTTGATTAACAAAAAATACATATTTCAAGATTGTAATATTCTTAACAAATTCATCATCATTGATTAGTTAGATGTAAGATGTGTGTTAATGCAAAACTAGAAACGAAAATTATTAAGAAAAAGAGTACTTACAGATGATATCCCAAATTTTCAGGAACATTTCTATGAATTTAAATAAGAATTCACAAATCATTTTCAAATATTAAAAGATTTTGAACATGATTCATATTTGGAACAAAATCAATGAGAAGATAACTGGTATACTTTTAAAAACAGCAACAAGCACAGCTGGTGTAAAAAAGCAGCAATCAATCAGTAAAATTTTAACCGAGACAGATAATTTATGAAGAAAAAATATATAATACATAAAAATGATGTATTAAGAAGAATTAAATATCTAGAATTTTATAAAATGGTGAAAAAGAGTTGATAACAATATAAGAAAGTATAATTGTGAATTAGTTAAGAAAGCTATTGATGTGTGTTGATTCTTCAATTACAGCACACAAATGTTAATTCACGACTAGTTAGAGTTTAATTCCCAAAATAGTTTGATGCTAACTAGTTTATACAAAGTTCTCAATTGTTCCAAGCTAAGCACATGATGAGAGATTGGTGTATACAAATTAACATAGTTCTGGTCCTGGCCGAGCTGTCTTAGAAAAACACACTATATAGTACAATAATGGATACTCGAACTATAATCCTGAATGTATAGTTTCTACATCTTAATTTTCCCCTTTCTTAATGTAGAGTAATTCTCAATTCCCTTGCTATTCCCTTGCAATGGATGCTCTGCTAGAATTCACTACATGCATGCTGTACTCTCTCTGTGGCTCCTTTTTAAATCTCCCTCTTTTATCGGTTTGCTTTCTTTTGTTTTCTGGAGTAACGTTTATAAATTAAGGTGGAATTTAATTAATTTGGGTTTTGCTAATTAAATTCATTCATTATCTGTTTAATTAGTTTGGTTCAATTGATTGCATTTTAAGCTGAATCAGGCGACGACTAATTAATGTCTATAATTAAAATACTAGAAATTTAAATGCATTTTAAAAGTAATATTTTAGAATAAGACACTTTCATATGTACATTTAATTTTAAAATGCATATTTTACAATACCTCCCCTTCAGAAAACCCCATGTTATGACTCCTCGGTGCTTTGTTTTTTCTTTCCCCAACCTGGAGAAAAACATTATTTTTATGATTAACCGATGTAATCTTGAAATTTGTGTAAATTCTTTTTCCCCACCACCCTGAGTGCCCTTTTCTCCTGCTTGAAGAGACTCTGGGTTTTTCCATGCTCTATGGTTTTTGTATCTGGCAGCTCACTGGTTAAAGATTACTATTCTGCCAAAAAATCTTTGATATGTCTAATTCATCTTTCGGCCATCTTTTCTTATGGCTCCATTTCATACAACTGCCAATACTCTACCTGTTGAGATAATTCTGACATTGTGAGTTTACTTTGTAATTTTCCACTAAGTTCTGAGTTTTGTTGTTCAAGTTCTATTACTCATTGTCTAGAAGCCCTTAATTTTCCTTGAAATTCTTTAAGTTCAGTTGATTTCGGTTTTATGGCCTGCTGACTTTGTGCCAGGGATGACTGCAGCTCTGTTTTTTCTGTGATAAAAATATCTATCATCTGTATGTGAACCTGGAGTTCTCCTTCAAAGAACCTTGCTCTTTATACTGCTTCTGTTCAGAGTCTTTCCATTCTTTTTCAAGTTGATTTTGTAATTTGAAATTATAACTTTCCAGTTCTTGTAAGTGCAAGTTGAGTTGTAGCTCATATTGCATCTTTTTCTCATACAGGCTAGCTAATTCTTGCTTCCTTGACTCCAATTTTTGTAGTTTGGACTGTAATTTAATGATCTCTGTTTGTCCTTGTGAAATGGTCCTATCTCTTATGGCCCTGCTTTGCTCCTTGGTAGATATATAGTTAATACTATACATTCTACCATTTGTGCCTGGATTACATTTTCTTTGTTGACTATCTCTTTCTGGTGATTGCCTGCATGCATGTGCAAGTTGGCCCTTAGTTTGGCATTTGAGACACATTTCTTGTTTCCATTTACAATCTTTAGCTATGTGGCCTGTTTTCCCACAGCAGTAGCATTTAATTCTGTTATTTCTCTGGGGTTCCCACTGAAACAAAGTTATTTCTGCTTTATCAGTTTTGAAAACTTGCTCATTAATTTGATCTTTTGATCTGAAAGCCTGTGCCTGTTCTAGAATTAGCTCATAAGCTACTCCTTTCTTTATAGCACTTTCGAAAGTTAGGTCTGCCCCTGTTAACAGTTGTTGTCTGAGCCTGTCATCAGACATTCCCCATAGCAGCTGATCTAGTAATATTTCTTCTACGAAATTGACATAAACACAGTCCTTTGCTAGCTCCTTGAGTGCTAAATTATATTGTTTGATTGTTTCATTATTTAGTTGCTTTCGGTTTCTCTTAATTGTAGGCATGCTATGTGGTGGGATGGGCAAGGGCTACAAAATTTGTTTATCCTCTGGGATAATTCCTTGAATATTACATTCTCATCTACGGGATTTTTATATAATTTATTAGTTATTTCAATAATTTTTTTCCTGTAGAAACATAAGAAGGCAGCTACTTTGTATTTGTTTTCAATCCCATTTAGAATGAAGAAATTTTCAAGTTGCAAAAAATATAGTAGCCAATTGGCCGCATTGTCCAAGTCGAACTCTCCAATAGTTTTGTCTGAAAACTGACATTTATAATTAATTGCTAATTATTCCTTACGATTTTAAGTTTGACTAATTTTACTGTACCAGGTTGCTGTGTATTGATTCTTCAATTACAGCGCACAAATGTTAATTTACGAACTAGTTAGAATTTAATTCCCAAAATGGTTTGATGCTAATTAGTTCATAGTTTATACAAAGTTCTCAACTGTTCCAAGCTAAGCGCATGACAAGAAATTGGCGTATACAAATTAACACAGTTCTGGTCCCCGCCAAGCTGTCTTAAAAAAACACATTATGTAGTACAATAATGGATACTCGAACTATAATCCTGAATGTATAGTTTCTATGACTTAATTCTCTCCTTTCTCAATGTAGGATAATTCTTAATTCCATCGCAATGGATGCTCAGCTAGAATTCACTGAATGCACACTGTACTCTCTCTGTGGCTTCTGTCTAAATGATAAAGATGTGCCCAATGATTGAAAGAATGCAGTATTAATAAATAATTAAAAGGTATTAAACAAAATATTTGGAATTTCAGATCTATAAGTCTTTTATCAATTCTATATAATTTTTTTTTTATAAGATAATTATAACTCATCTACAGCAAACTTTGGATTTTAACCAACAAAAAAAAAACAAGCTGGATACATATCTGAGTATTGTGAGAAGATATAGAAAGGATTAATGAATAGTTGTCATTATGCTTTGGATTTGTAGATTATGAAAAGGCGTTTGATTCTATATGCATTTCCTCAGTGATTAAAGCATTGGATCATTAAGATATAGATCCAAGATATTGTCATAGTCTGAAGAATGTTTATAAAAATGCCACAGCAATGATTACATCACATAATGATACTAGGAAGATTAACATTGAGAAGGGTGAATGACAGAGTGACTTCATATTTCCAAAATTTTTTACAACAGTTTTTTCAAAAAAATATTTTGTGTATTAAAATGGGAAGCTAAGGGAGTAAAAGTAAATGAAGATTATTTAAATCATCTTGATTTTGAAAATAATGTGATTGTTTTTGCATATAATGCTTTAGAGCAGTGCTTCTTAAACTTTTTTCATTCATGACCCCTTTTTATCATCGAGATTTTTTTGCAACCTCAGATATTAAATATAAAATAGATATAGAAATAAATATTCCCATAAATAATTTATTTCTTTGGTAAACAATATACATATGAAAATAAGTAGTTTTAGGATTTGTTTTAAGTGTACAAAAATTATGAAAGAAAATCACATTTTAATGAGACAGATGTGCTGGTTTTTTTGCTGTGCAACAAATTAAATCTTGGTGAAATATTTGATACTGCTGGATGTAAAGCATCTTCAACATTTTTCAGTGATGAACAATATTTGGATTTAATATACATTAAAGCTGAAAAAGTCATTTCACATAAGTATGTGGTGCTGAATGACAGAAGAACATTTAGTGCCATTTCAGAAATTGTGGGAAACAGCTCCAATCCAGAATTCAGTCAAGGATTTTTGTGCAAAGTCAAGTTTTAAGTTTCAGTCACTCGATAGCTCAGCAAATTCCTCTTGGGCTTTATATGACCGATGATTAATCACATTAATGTCAATCAAAAGTGGTCTTTGAATCCAAGATAACTTTTTGAAATCTAAATTCAATATAAAGTATTTCCAAAACTGTGTTTCTAGGGTTTTTAAGTGATCTATAATAATTTTTGCAATTAAAGTTTTACAATTATTTTTTTCAATTATGAAATTGTCAATAGTTAAAAACATTTCCAATGAACCATTTTCCACCCTATTCTTCCAAATGTTAATCTTTTAAACAAAACCTTCAATTTTATCATTCCAAGTAAAAATATTGCTATTTTTTCATTGAAAAGACAAGTTAAGATCATTTAGCTTCTCAAAAATATCAGACAAATAGCACAGCTTTGATAGTCATAAGTCATTTTGAAAAAGAGTAGTAAGATCAGATTTTTGTTCAGTTAAAAATACAATAATTTCTTCTTTTAATAACAATAATCTTCTTAAACTTCAGCCTGATGACATCCTTCTTGCTTCTGCATGTAATAATAAATTTTTGTATTCAAAGTCCATGTCTTTACAAAGATTTGAAAATAAACGGCTGTTAAGGGCATGGTTTTTAATAAAGTTTATAATTTTGACAGCATCCTGAAGCACATTGTTCATTTCGATACTATTTTTTTTGCTGCAAGAGCATCTCAATGGATTAGGTAGTGTGTAAAAGTTACATTATTATCAGAAGTTTTAACAAATGATCTAAAAACAATATTTTCACCAGTCATTTCTTTTGCACCATCTGTGCATACTCCAAAGCACTTTTTCCATTCTAAACCTTCAGTTTTAAAAAAGTTGTCTACTTTATTATATATGTCTTCTTCTTTTGTATGGTCTTCCAAAGAATGACAAAATAACAATTCTTCCTCAATGTTTTCTTTATAAATATATTTGACATATACTAATAATTGAGCTATTTTTGAAATATCAGTTGTTTCATCCAACTGAATTTAAATATTGGGCTTTCTTTAAGTCTAGTAATAAGTTGCTCAAATTGGTCATTACTAATTTCAGAAATTCTATTAGTGACAGTGTCATTTGACAAAGGAATTTTCTGAATTTCATCATCATATTTACTTCCGCGAAGTATTTCTACCAGTTTAACAACAGCAGGTAATATAAGATCTTCTCCAATGGTGTATGGCTTTTTGTTTTTAGCAATCAGATATAAAACTTCATATGATGTAAATATTTTTAATTAAAAGTTATAAATTTCTCAAAATATTCTTTTTTTTATTTGAAGTTTTCAACAGTCATTGGAAATTTTCTTTTTGTTTATTGACATATGAAGGATGATTTGATTCAAAATGGCTTTTTAATTTTGATGGTTTCATACTCTCCATAGATAAAACATTATTGCAAATAAAGAGGTTGTTCATTACCATCATAGTTGTTGAAAGTAAAGCCAAATTGGAGAAATGTCTCATCTTATTTTTGCATCTTAGATGCCTCTTTCTGATTATGAGATCCTGCTTGAAGAGACTTTGTAGCATTCCCATTCCTTTGGTACTCAAGTTCAACCATTTATCCATGGGTAAAAAGTATTTTTAATCCTAAAATATAAATAAAATAACAGGACTTATTAGTTAGCAGAGACACCAAGTGGCAGCTGTGTTTTTTGTTTAATTATACGAAACATATTTACTCCCGTATGTTGTATTTTTTAATATCCTCGTATGTTTTATTTTTTAATATTTAAAAAATATCAATAAATCAATTATAAATTACCTGTTATGTTTAAAAAAATAGGAATATGTTTTTACTTGTTAATAAATAAATGGCAATAAGTTTCAAATAAAAAATAAATTTTTATAATAACTAATAGGATGATAAATTTTGAATAAAATGTGAGAAAAAAAAGTATACAAGCATTATTATATATAAAAAATGACATCTTTCATAATATTTATTCAAATAAATACTAACTTAAGTTGACTAAAACAGTTAAAATACAATATTCTATTGTTCTTGAGATGTGGACACTTGTTGAATTGAAACCAAAACAAATAACTTGACCGAAAATGCATTATATAATCACAGTAGCGCCAACTTTATTCTTCCACTGCTGCATATATTTTGATTCTGAAATAACTTATATGCAGAAATTGCAATGTGACACCACTATTATGATGCATTTAACATTATTTTTTAATATGTCAAAGGGATTGTGACTAATATTTGGCCATCATTACGATGATAAATTTAACATTATACATTAAAGATAATGAAGGGATTGTGACTAATATTTCTTTAAATTCATGAATCTGAATTAAATTTTCGCAATCCTAACTTTTCACTTTGTGACCCCAAATGGGGGCGTGATCCACAGATTAAGAAATGCTGCTTTAGCACTTCAGGAATGTTGAAAAAGTTATCAGATGAAAGTAAGAAAGTAGGACTAAAAGTAAATTTTAAAATAATGTTCAGTGGATTTTCTTAAAAAAAGAAAATAAAAATCGATGAAGATGAATTAAAAGAAGTTAGCAACTACAAATATCTTGGTCAGATTATTACTACAAATGGAAACATAGTGGATGAAATTAATCATAGAATTAAACTTGATTGGAGAACTTTTTCTAGAAATAACAATATTAAAAGTAAATATGCCTATGCGTTTGAAAAGAAAGGTTTTTTTTAAATAAATGTCTTTTAACAGTTCTTACTTATGGATCTGAGACTAGGACATTCAACAGAAGAGCAATATAGAGATTTCAGGCTATTCAATGAAGTATGGAAAGCATGTTAGGAGTAACAAGTAGAGGTTGAAAATGAAATACATGGGTGAGAAAACAAACAAGTGTTATTGACGTCATTGAAAGAATTAAGAGACTGAAGTGGAGTTGGTTGAATATATTGCTAGAAGAGATGATAATAAATGAATAATTCAAATTGGACTCCAAGTAATTGTAAAAGACTTGGAAAGAGACCACATGTAATACAGATGTATGAAATAAGAAAATATGCTAGGCTGATGTGAAGAGAGACTAGAGATGTGACAAACTTGGACTTTCATTCTGTAGTGGATTGACAGTTGATGAAAATGATGATGATATTAATAATTGAAATGAAATCTTAATATAAACATTTCTATAGTTATCCAGCTGCTATTCAAAGTTAATGAGTTGAATTCTTGTATAAATATTTTCTTTATATTTAATAATGGCCAATATTAAAGTATCAATCCCAAAACATCCTAATCAAATAAAAAAATCATTTTTAAAAACATTAAGCAAAAAGTTGAACTGAATTCCTGAAACAGTAATCTTAAATATGCTTGCTAACAGTTCAAGGTGTTTTACCCATCATCTTTATTGGCATAAGCCTATCTCTTCCAGGAAACCCTAATGAATTGAAGCTAAATGTGACAGAATCATTTTTGACAATTTATGGATAGAAGCTTTAGTCTTTCAGAAAAGCAGCACAACAAAAGTGAAAAGAGAATTAATGATCATGAAGCTAATTGATCAGAGATGACATTTGATTAGGCTGATGATTAGATAAGAAGTTGGTGAATAATATACTCACCATTTAAAGAGAAATTGTTCGGTTTGACAAAAAAAAAAAAAAACACTTTCATGAAATTAAGTAATTATTGCTTGCAATGCTTTTAATGATTTCAAGACAATCTAGAATCAATCTTCTTATTTGATGCTAACACAAAAAGCTCTTTATATCTTGATTATTTTACATTCGTTGCTTACTTTTCATGAACATTTTTTTTTAGAATATCTGATTAAACAGAAGTTTCATAATAATTTTCTAAAACTAAAGCTCCATTAATTGATATTGTTTTTCTCCTTCAGAATCTTTATGGCAAAAAATTAGATTTGTACTAAGTATTAATGTTTGAAAAATAATTAATATGTTGATGGCCTAGTGGTTAGCATAGCTGCCTTCTAAGCAGCTGGCCCGGGTTTGCAGCCCGGTCAATGCTTTGACCTATATATAAAGAATTAATTTCAAAGACATTATCCCTGCTGTTTGTCATCCAATACTTTTAAAATGAAATTCAATCCAAAATACATCGAAATTAATATTTTTAATAAAGTCTATTTTCTAGTTGGGCTAATTTGGTATTTTTCAACTAAATATAAATTGCTAACGTCTTATTATAAGAAATCACCTATACAGACTACTGTAGATAATTTCTTTGCCAGAATAGATATGAATACACTAGTCAAGACTAACAATCTCTTGACATGAGTTTATATGCACTGTAGTAAGACAAGAGAAAGGGTAAGCCTTAATGTTAGTAACAGAACAAGCAGAAAATATTTTTATAAAATTCTGTGGACTATTTTCTGAAATAGTTTATTACATTGCATGTAAACATTTAATCCTCAAATAGTGCTTCAATGATTTGGGCGTATGAAGATCTTATGCCTGGTATGATTGAACATTTGTCTAAAAATTTATAACGATGACATTTTTACAGACTTTGTTTTATATAAGCAACTGTTTTTTGGGATGGGTTAATAGAATGCTGTCTGTGCATTCTTAGTGAGACAAGAGTTCGGAATTCAAGTACTGGAGGATTTTATGCCAGAAGAATTCTTAAAAAGATCTTGACAAGTATTTTAATGGATAATAAACGAAAGCATAGAATCATTAGACTCGTTTCATCCTTATTCTTGTTACAGAGAATACAATTTTCAGCACATTAAAATGCCATGTAACTAAACAGTACAATATTTAACTAAGTGATTAATTATGAAGTATTGTTAAGAATTTTTATAAATATAGAAGTTAAATTCAATTTGTCAGCATAAAGATTTTTATTATTCTAATTACTTTGCTTTTGCAGCCAGTAAACCCCACATGATCACCATTTCTTATGCTTGCTTATAACTGTTATTACAACAGGCAAAACTCACTATACATATTGCTACTCACTGCAAGCTAGAGTAATCAATGGATGCCAGAAGGCTTGTGCATAAAATCCCCATCAAGTGCCTACTCATCCAATATCCCCAGACTAGGCCAGTCTGTCATTTCTGATGTCTGAATTTATGAACTCTTGAGGAATAAATCATTTCATTTTTTAATCAGAGGCAAAATTCTTCATACAGTAGTGCCACCTAGTGTAAGCTAGAGTAATTAATAAATGCAAGAAGGTTTGTGCATAAAATCTCTATCTAGCACTTACTTATCCAATATTCCCAGAGTAGTTTGGATGAGTAGGCACTAGATATTTTTAGGCACAAACCTTCCATCCATTGATTACATTGGGTGGCACTACTGTAAAGAGAATTTTGGCACTGTTTTGACAGCTTGTGTAAACATAGAAAACAGTGATCATGTGATGTTTAATGGTTTATATTTAATATATATATATATTTTATATGATTTGTTCATAGCTATCAATAAGATAATCTTGTTATATTTCTTATTTTCTTGTAAAAGTTTTTTTTTTTTTAAAAAAAACAGCACCGTAATGCATACTAAATTGTTTATTGAGAATATATTTGTGGAAGGAAGTGAAATATTGGAAACATATTTAAAATTTGTTAAATTATTATACTCTTTTTTTTTTGGCATTTTATTCTTACAATGTCATTTATTTTTCATCTATTTCTGCTAAAGAACTTCAGACATTGAAATATCTTTTTAATTAGAAACAAATTAATTGTACTTTTTTCTATATAGAAAAATAAAAAAAAGTGACTTTTTAATATCTGAAGTTTTATTCATCATAGACATTCTAGATTGCAAGGAATTTAAGTCATATATCACATGAGCTAATTTTATAAGCTTGTATTACCAAGTGCCTCACTGATGACAGCCGGAGCTAGAAACTGGTCTGGGGATAGATATTCTGAAAAGCTTATTAAAATCTATTGGCACACTCATTATATAACATTCTAGATGGGTACTTAATGTACACAGCCATTTGTAAATGAGAATGACCATTTCAATACCAAGAAAAAGAAAGAAAGAAAATAAACTACACTAGAAATGTTTTATTTTGATTATACAAATCAATCGATGAACCACAAAATACATCCACATATTAAACTTCTGTTCATTTTTCTGTTTCTTTGATACTTTGTGATGCTGTTTTTTAATCTATTCAGTAGAAAACTATTCTTTCTGAAATACTCCAACACCATATCTGATTGTAGGTTTCCTATGTATTCTATTCTCTGCCATATCTTTCCAATAGGAACAATAAACATTGCACCAAATGTCTTTGATATAATGTTCATAATGCAAACAGGATATATCTGTGCCCAAAAAATCCTATTCAAGTTTACTATAAAACATCCTTTTAAGAAATCTTGCATTGTTCATTCATTTTAGATATCCAATCCAGTGAAAGTATGGTTTTATAATAGTGAACTCTATAATACCACATCCAGCAAGTGGAAAAACATATTGATTGGTTTTATGATCTTATATTCTTTATAATTTTATGGAGTATTCTTAAATGAAACTTTTCTAATCTGTTTATAGTGCATTGACAGGATTTCCAAGTCTTACTTCAACACAATAAATCAGCTAACTTAGTTACAATACTTATTTCCCTATGATGAAATATCTTATCTTCTAATTTATTAAAACTAGCAGCACAATGAAATCTGTGTTGCACCCCATCATCTAAGTCCACCTTCTTATAAAACTATTTAAATTGGTTTAATAACCATCCAAGCTAAAAGCTATAGAGGGTTTTTCTTCTGTCACAGGCTGATGAAGAATTTGAGTTTTTTTAAAGATTAATTAATGAGTTAACATCTACATGTTGCATTCAACACCTTAAGAACATTCTGCAAATCATCTTTTGAACTGGAAAAAATAATACAATCGTCAACATACTATAAATCCAGAATCCAAGAAGATGAAGTTATTTTTACTTTTAATCAAATTAAAG
This sequence comes from Epiperipatus broadwayi, assembly GCA_028023455.1. Classification (NCBI taxonomy): domain Eukaryota; kingdom Metazoa; phylum Onychophora; class Udeonychophora; order Euonychophora; family Peripatidae; genus Epiperipatus; species Epiperipatus broadwayi. Next base: position 1,714,293 of record JAQFVV010006415.1, read on the forward strand.
ATTCCACTGTCAAACCTGTATTGCACCTTGATCTTTGTTCCATTAAACTATTTATAAACCAGTTCCAAAGATCATTGTCCTAAAAATTGAAAACAATGTTGGACTAAGTACACATCCTTGTTTAACAAACAGTGTTCATTTACTTTTAATACCTTTCATACAATTGATTAGCACAAGTCAGAAACTAGTCTGGGGATATTGGATGAGTAGGCACTAGATGGGGATTTTATGTACAAGCCTTCTGGCATCCATTGATTACTCTGGCTTGCACTGAGTGGCAATACGTATAGAAAGTTTTGCCTGTTTCAATAAAAATTATATCTACAGTGCTTCTTTATTTTCTAAAACTATACTGAATCTCTGTGATTGGAAGCAACATATTCAATAAAAATCTTGAATATAAATTTGCTTCTGAAGACAACAATTATATTTTACAATAATTACTGCCACCTCTTATTTAACTACTGTATTTCTATAAATTGAGATAATAGAAGCAAATTAAGATGAGGTGCCATAATTTTATGGACTTTTAGACGTATACATCTAAAAATTTCCTACAGATTTGAACTTAATATATTGCAACCATATAAAACTCTACTGAATACTTGTAGCATTTCCATTTCTAAGTTTTCAGAGAAAACTATTTTAATTTTTTAGTTTTACTAATGAATAGTTTTTAGAAATTTATATAAAGTTTAATGCCACCATATAAACTACTATTTTGGAATCCTTCTCAAAATTTTAAAATATTAAAACTTTAATTTTTGCAATTGTACATATTAAAGTCTCACTCATAAAATTCTCAAACAGTGATAAGCAGAGAATGTTTATAAAGTTTTTGATCACCTAAATAATACATATTCATGATATGGTTCAGAAAGATCTCTTCCAAAAAAGTTTTCAATACTTGAATAACAAAATAATATGCAATAGTGTATATATAAAGAACCCAGTATTTTATTACATAACTTCAATTACACCTATCCAAAGAAAAATGTAAACAAACAAACAAATAAAGAAAAACATTAAATTTTATGATATTTGAGCAGCTGTTTGTTTTTCTCCGAGCATCATACACAATCATGTTTCAAAAAAAGAATAAAACTTGTAAATAAATTTTACAATATGCCAGTAGCCATTTTTCCATCTCGGGGCATCACAAATGATTATATTTATTCATAAAACTTATTTGGTTTACATTGAAAGTACTTATTTTTCTTTATTATCCTTTCTGAATTTGATGTGAAGTATTTTGTGTGATAAAATATTTTTCTGAACATAATGCTAAAACTTTTATAAAGTTTTAGAACTTATTAAAAGTTGATACTGACCTGAAAGTATCAAAACTATTAGAGAGATCTTAATTTCTTCTTAATAAAATCAGTATTATGTTTCTGTAAGATGAAAAAGTTGTTTAAAAATCACTCAGAGTGTATTTAATGGTAACAAAAGTAAGATATTTTGCTATTTACTTTATTTTAAAAATAAAAATACAGAAGTTAGTTTTCCTTTCTTATTCTTATTTTTCAGTGAATGCATGAGTGAATGAATACACACTCAGTAAAATATACGTAATGCGATCCCTTAATTTACTATCAAGAACTTATTATTATTTTTGTTTGTTTATACTATAAATTTAATTTATATATGCCTACTATAATACATATAAAAAGTATCTGTGATATATACATATGTCTATGTTGAAAAGTATACTGTATGCTTACAGTTAAATAATACATATTCTGTTCTAATAATATTTATTAACAAAGTACACTATTATATGCTGTACGTGTTTGTAGGTAAGGGATGTTTGGAATAAAATATAGGTAGTTCACTAATCCACTTTATTTACACTAATCAACAAATTAACTTAATAGATCAGATTAAAACTTAAGATATCACTTTTAGATTAATAGATTTATCAATAACAATGAAGAATTGTGCAAATATAATATTTTTTATTGAACACCAAGATATTCAAACACCACGTAGAACTGAGCTATTATCTTTAATAATTTCTCTCCAAGGCATTCTGCCCCACTATTTTTACTACAAATTAATGACACATCTCATTAAATAATGTCTTATTAGATTCTATAAGTTTTTGTGGACTTAAAAAATATCCTACTCCTCCAAAACTATCAATATTCAAATATCCCAGTTTTGATTTAAAGTAAGAAAAAACATTAGAAATAATAAACTCATCATAAAAATCCACAAATTTCTAACCAAGATAAACTTAATTTTACTCCTCAAAATAGCATCGACAATCTTTTTTTAAATAATAATACTAACAATAACAACAACAATAATGATGATAATAATAATAATTATTATTATTTAGATCATAAAAACAACACTGATAAGCAGCATTATTTATACCAAAGAATACATGAGAGTTGATATCATTTCAATATTTTAAAGGATTGTAATATGAACATCACAATTAATTCATCTATAAAAAAATCAAATAGATCCCAATTCAGCTTCAGAAATATCTGATTCTTAATAGTTTAGGAGAGGCGAGGGGGCTTATGAATAGTAAAAAAAAAGATTGAAAAAAAAGCTGCAGTGTCTCATTGAAATAACTAAGCATAAATAACAAATTTAGTTAATCAGATGGAAAGAGAATGGTATTTATTATATCCAGTAGAAAAACTCTTTATAAAACTTTCTATTAATGAAAAATCAACAACTCTATAGTCAAATGTATTAAATCATTAGATTCTATATGTAAATACTGGATGGGATTAAACCAGGATAACTTATTTCCTTTAAGTCAAGATCAACAGATTTATTTATCAGATATTGTTATTTACAATAAAGCATCACAAAATAAAGTATAAAAACTATGTTAATATTACAAAGCAATTGGATACTCATCAAAGAAAACAAAACTCTTTGTTCTATTAGTCTGATATATATTTTCTCATTTTCTTTAAAATTATATAATCTTAATTACAAAAGTGTACCAAAATCACACTTTTCTTTATTTTGCTGTAATATTCTATAAATACAGTTTATCCAAACCCCTTCACACACTTTTTAGAAAAACTATTTATTTGTACATATATACACACACTTAGATTTCGACTGTCCTGCAGTCTCAGAGCCAGTTCACTTTAATCTCTAAATGAACTGGCTCTGAAGATGACTGCAAGACAGTTGAAATGTAGGTGTGTAGTGTTTTGTAAAATGGCAGACATATTTGTGCACTCCAGAAAAAACCAGAATTTATTCGTATGGCTGTTTTTAGATCGCGCTCTGATAGCTGAGGAATTTAATTAGTGCATTGGCGTAATGGCGATCGACAATTCCTAGAAATATTTTGCTAATTGCAAATGTTTCTAGATAAGAGACGTTACCTTATTGGTCAGTGCATTGATTGATCGTTGCAGTTGTCAGAGAGCGATAAGAAGACTGGGTAACATCAAGCAGTGTAACATAGAGAGCAGTCATGCAGTAGCGAGTAGCAGACAGTATGGAGTGCATCTACAGTAGAGTTACTGTTCAATTCCAGTAGGAGATAGCTGACGGCAGTCGCAGTGCTTACTATGAAAAGTTCGTGTACAGCTACACTACACTGGACTGGGGCTAAAGTAGGCCCATTGTGAACCATTTTGTAGCAGCCAGCCTGAAAGAACATCGTGGGAATTGAACTTTAGCGAACTATAGAAATAGATCATTGCAGACCATTCGTTTGGAGAGCATCCGCTTGAAGACCATTCATTGGAGAGCAGTCAGTGCAGACCATTCGTTGGAGAGCATCCGTGGCAGAGCATTCAGTGCAGACCATTCGTTGGAGAGCATCCATTGCAGAGAATACAGAGAATATTCAGAGCATTCATTGCAGACCATTCATTGGCGAGCATATGCAGTTGAACAGTAGCGAACGTTATTTGCTGACCACACAGTATGACTTGCAGTTATAATATTGGCACAGTCGTAAGTGCGGATATAACAAGGTGTATGTATATTTGTAAAAATAAAGAGTTTTGTTAAAAAGTGTTGGAAGTGGTTTGGATAAATTATATTTACAAAAGTGTAATAGCAAAAAATATTTTTTTATACAACCCTCCTTAACATGTGCTTTTTAGGTATGATTGAATTGTTATATTTAACTCATATCATGTAATAGATAATAAATTTATACTAACAATACATTCATTTATATCATAATATCTTATTTTAAAAATATTATATGAAATTAAATATCATTAAAACAAATATTAGAAGTTCAAAACATTTCCTAGAATCAGTAATTTACATTACACATCACTACATTTGCTGAAAATAAATATAACAAATCTATTTTTGAATCATATATCCATTTAATTTTGTCTATTCAAATTCAGCTGCATTTAATAACCTACTACAGGAGTAGAAATGTAAATCCATAATAAATCTTGAATTCAGTATTTTAAAACTCATTAATTAGATCAGAATGTCATCTCTCCTTTATCATCAATACAGTAGCAGTTAATTTAGATAATAAGGCTTTTTAAATATACTAATGAGTTTAAATCCTCACCTATTATTGTTAATTGAAGATTTAAATGTCCTATAGCATATTTGTAAAAAAATATCTTCATCTAACTTATGTAATTCAAGTATATATAAGGATTTTTCCCTTCTAACTACATTTCTGTATTTAAAAAAAAGATTTCTAATAGTTATGTTATTCTTCAGAATTACAATTTTTATTATTAAATCAGCATTTATTTTTTATAGCGTCTGTATACAATTGTAATCACATTCATATCGGCTTTTTCAAACCAAATTGTGCAAACGCTTTTTGCGAGTGTTAAATAATAAATGAATACCCTCTGACCCATACAGGATATAGAATTTATGCAGCAATAAAAGGAATCCCCCCCCCCCCCCAAAAAAAAGAGGAATCCCTCTTTATTGCTGCATAAATTCTATATCTTGTATGGGTCAGAGGGTATTCAATTTTTATTATTATTAATTTTTCTTTAATTCTTACATCATTTTTAGACCATTATGTTTTTAATATAAAAATTTCTACAATTACATACTGCCTAACACTGTACTAATAATTATAAAACAAATAGAAATTCATGTAACATTACAATATTAGCCCCCCCCCCCAAAAAAAAAAAAATTTACTAATATTGTTCCACAACTTAGTTTCATTCTTTAACAAATAAACCTTTTCAAGTGAAATTCAACTAAACGTATAATATATATATATTCACACAGGCACACACAAAAAAATAGCCCTTCCATCATTCACTTAAAAAACCAACTTCCTTTAATATCAAAAGATGTCTTCATAAAACTTTGATGATAAAATTTTTTGAATCTGAGGCCATCAATCTATCAATCCCATAAAGGCATTCTTTGATGTAAAAGGAAATTAGCTTTTGAAGTGAGTGATGGGAAGGCTATTTTGTTTTGTATATATGTTGTATGTTTAGTTGAATTTTACTTGAAAATGTCTATTTGTAATAGATGAAACCATGGTTGTGGAAGAATTTTAGTAAAATTTTGTTTTAGTATTGTAAGGTTATATAAATTTATATTTTAATTTTCTACAAATATCCACACACAATCAACAACAATATGTATATATATATGGACTTTAAATTAAACATAGCTCAAAGTACATGTAAACAAAAGAAGTAAATCACCCTCCCATAGGATATAAATTAAAATAACTCTAAATGTTGAACAAAGGATCAAAATTAGATCCTTTATTCAACATTTAGATTACTTTTAATTCAGTCTAGAGAGAGGTTGATTTATATAATAATTAATAATATTTCTGTAGTGTAATTTTCATTACATCACTCTCATGCAAGATAGCGACTGGATTCTATCGACTTTTAACACCTTGTGGGAAGATATAATCATAAATATATGACCAAAGATATGTGCAAAAGATCTGTAATCCCCAAGATGCACATGTTGAACCAGCACTCATAATTGGTCCAGACCGCAATTACATATATCTTTATTATTGTTTAGTATATATATAGATAGCAAATTACCACAGTTTAATTGATAAATGTATGATAGCAAAATCAATTGCTCCAGTGGTCATTCTTTAAAATGTATATATATTAATTTGAACTTTTACAGGCTTGATTACATCCATAAAAAAAGAATCTATACAAAGATTGAAACAACTTGGTTATTTTGTTAAAACAGAAATGGCAACTTAAATAATAAATTCTTGCTGATTACCTGTCTAATAAAAAATATAAAGATATTTCTGGCTAATTCTCATAACTCTACAAGTTATAAATGGTGGACTTTTAATAAAAAAACAAAAAAAATCAAAAACATCAGCAGCAGTAAATGTCTGTAAAAAATTTCACTTGAAAAAAGAGTAGTGACTATCTACTCTTGCTAAAAATTTCAAAATTATTTACTGTACTGATCAAAACATGATACCATATTGTTTCTTTCATTTTAAATAATAAAATTAAGTTTTTCATCACAGACACTTTGCCATCCCCAATGTATATTATTATTTAATGAATTGTCCATTCAGATAAAAAAAAACAACAATCAATTTTATTTAGTATTCATGGCTCTCCCAATTTGCTTTAAAAATTATATAATGTAAATAGCAATAATATTTAACATTTCTTTACACACTCATTTTATTTTAAATATCATAGAACATCACAACGTTCTTAACCTTAGCAGTAGGTAGGGGATCCCACCAAAGATCCTGTCTCGATGACTGATTCAGGATGTGGGAGTCAAGGTTTTTGTAATTATTAATTAAGCCATCTTGCAGTGTCAAATAATAAATTAGACAAATTTCTAATAATTTTAATAAGCCTGTAAATAAATCATGGCCAATATATAACATTGGAAATATAAACGTATTCATTGATATATTAAGTCCAAATACATTACTATAATTCACAAATTAAGTATGGAATATATTCAGATTCTGTCAGCCCACGAATACTTTCAATATTATATATTTTATAAACTGTGATTTATTTATGAATTTATTACAATTATTATAATTTAATTTCAAAAAGAGTGATAATATTCAAGCATTCTAAGCTTGTCTTTCTTGATCATAAATTTTTGTTCCTGTGAGTAGGAAAAAAATATAGTGGAGATGGAAAATAAGATTCTACATTGTCATCTTATCTAGGTAGATGAATTTTAATTTTATGTTGACAGATTATTGGTTTTAATCCCATTGGTGCAAGTGACATGAAAAACTATATTTTTAATTACATAAAATTATTAAAACATCACATGATCATTACTTCCCATGATTCACAAGCTATTAAAAAAGTAGCAAACTCTCTATACAGTAATTCCACCTAGCGTAAGTCTTAGTAATTAATGGATGCAAGAAGGTTAAATAAATAGATAAAAGATAGCTGCTGGACAGTTGTATTAGATTCTAAGATCTAGGTGCAGTACTCTCATATCCAAAACTCCGGAAGGCCATATGTTAGAAACTAGTCTGGAGATATTGGGTGAATAGGCACTAGATAGAATTTTATATACAAACTTTCTTTTATCCATTGATTACTAAGGCTTGCACTGGGTGGCAATGCTACACGGAGAATTTGCTACTACTGTATTTTCAATTATATTACCCAATTGATTTGTTTACCATTCTAAAAATAGACTGCTATATGGAATAAATTATTTTTTTCAAGGAAGCAATATTGTAAAAATAGAAAAGGCTAGATATCAACTATATTTGCATGTGTGCTTTTTAATTAATGCTTTTCAAAATATAAACATCAATTTTTAAAATATTCCTAGGACTAAATTCTGAATGAATTTCGATTCTGATGAAAGATGAGAATAACTTTTGAATTCTGGACAATTTTCAATGTTTATGATAAGATAAAGTTAATTGGAGAATAGAATGTTTTAAACTAATACTTTTTATCAAAAAAAAAATTCATTAATAAAGTTATTTCTATTTGATGCATTATAGTGAATACATGCTTTTTTAGATTTCAGTAATAAATGCTATAATAAAAATAACAGCTGCCATAAGAAAAAATATTTTAAGATAACACATTACAGCATTATTAATTTTTGCATATGTTTATTTCACATATTCTTAACTTTTTTTTTGTTTTTGTAAATATTTTTTTCCTGCTATTTTCATTACTATTATTTTGTAATTATAATGCGTAAGCTTCCCTACCTTCGCATTTTCAACCGCTGTCCATCTAGCCCTTTCAGTGCTCTTAGTACGATTTCCTGAGACAATAAATCATTTCATTATTATTAGTAGTATTTAACCACTAAACATCATACGATCATCATTTCATATGTGTATACAAGCTGTTAAAACAGAGGCAAAACTCTCCGTTTAGTAGTGTCACCCAGTGCAAGCCACTAATAAAAAACACAAGCTAAAAACTAGTCTGGGGATATGCACAAACCTTCTTGCATCCATTGATTACTCTGACTTACCCTGGGTGGCGCTACTGTATTTTAGTATTTATTTTAATTATTAATAAAAAATTTTCTAGTTAAAATGATCTTTTTTTAATTTATTTCAGTATGTGCACAATATTTGTCAAATATTCATCATGTATCCAGAGTTGTATACTTAGAATAGTAGACCAAACTAGTCATTACTTCTAGTTTTTTCCCTCCTGCATATATATTAATCATATTTTATTACTATTTATATTATTATTTTGTTTAAAAATGAAATTTCTATTTTTTTTCATAATATTTACTGTGTAATGATAAATCTTTGTTATTCTTTTTTAAATTTTATTATTAACTGTCTTTAGCTATCTTAAATTTCCTTCTTATTTGTAAAATCGATTAACTGACAAAAAAATGATCAATTCTGCTATTAGAAAAACTATCGCAAAGTTCTTAAAAATATATATTATTACTTTGGAAGAGGTTCTGGAATTATATTACATTTTATTTAAGAAATAAAAAAAGATATTTATATTAACTTTACAAATGACAGTTTCAGAACATTCATTTAGTGAATGGTACGACGACGTGGTGTAGAATTTAAAATTTATTTTTAGTGACATCTGTGGTCAAAAATAGAAACAATCTTGAAAATGTAATTAATGATTCAGTAATAACAACATTAATACTAATTGTTGTTGTAACACTAATAATAATAATGATATATTAATGAAGTAATAAAAAGTAATAAGAATAGTGATATTAACAATATCAAACAATTGCAAACAATAAATCTTTTTCTTTAAAGTACATTCATTTATGACAAATTTAGTCTTTTCACTGATTGGAAAATATAAAAGTTTATCATTTCTATTATTCTTATTCACTAATTAGTGATAATGTCTTATGTTAAATAATAGCAACATTTTATTTTGGTTAAGTCACTCATAATCATTATCAATCATATGTACTTTTATCCTACCAATATATTGGTGTGTGTTTGTGTGTATGTACTGGATATATATAAATATGATACCCACAAAGTGAATTGGGTGTAAGAAAAAGTTGGCATCTTATTTTAAACATTATAAGGAAAACGGATCTGGTATCCCTATGAGATGATTATTTGTGAAGTTACAAGAAACTGATTAATTGGATCACAGAGATAATATTGCTTTGGTAAATATTCAATCTTAAGATGAGAAAATAAATTAAAAGTACTAATGTATCATTAAATATGATACATTATATATAAATTCATACTTATGCAAAAAAAAAAAAAAAAATTAACATAGACAAAATATTCAAAATAGAGCATTCATTCAAAAATAAATATTAATTTAAAAAACTTGTTTAATGTCCAGGCCGCCACACTGAATTTTTAAAAAACTGGCTTGAGACACAATTTTCACAATAACTTCAGTTTTAATAATGTTAGAGCAAAAAAGCTTTACATTGATAGAAACTAGAAAACCTAAGGAAAACAATAAGGCTAAGATAAATAATGACAACCATTTAAAAAATAAGGAAAAAAAGAAATCTCAACATCCATCATAATTATTACTTTATTGTTTGTTCATAATTTCTAATTTATTATTAACTAAGTTTAAATTACATTTTCATTGATAATTTCTTTGTATTCCTCACAAAATTATCTTTCAAACCATATATAATACCTCTTACCTGAGATAATTTATAGCTTCAGAATCTTCAAAATAAGTTGCATATGAATTCTTCATTTTTATCTTGTACCCAAAAGTTGCCAAATCTCAAAGGTGTCTGTAAGAAAAAGATTCATCCTAATAAAAGATACAAAACAAATCATTTCCAGAAGATGGATATGCATTTGTCATCATAGCAATTAGCTTCTTGTCTATCCAAAACTAGAAATTGTCTGAATCACTGATAAAAGGAGTTTCATCTCTTCATTTTATATTTTTTGTGAACATCAGTGATGTTTATATTCTTTTTGCACACCGGTGATGCTATCTTGTTATATTTATTGTGCCACAGAGATATAATTTATTTGCATATATCTCATTTGCTAGCTATAGAATTGAAAATAATGTGATGCAAAATGTGGCAAAACTACTGATTCCACAGCATGAGTACCAAGGCATGGGCAAGAATAAGAATTTTATTTTTTGCCTACATACAATTTCATGTGGTATATACATAACTATTGTGGTTATCTCCACACATACACACCATTTGAAATCTCTCTTAGTTGGTTTTAAGTGTTTAAATTTTCACATGGTACTATGCCCAGTAAATTTTGTGATTGCCTTGTCAATTGCAAAATTTCTGTATATTTGATAATCAGTCCTAAAATTTATATTGTACTGCTCTATAATACGTTAATTTTATATATATATAGACATTACTTGTTATATAAACACAAACCTGAAATTATAAATCTAAAGACAATAATATATAAACATAGGAATAAATATAGTAATAAACATAGTATAAATTATTAAACCCTTTGAGAATAATTTATATTGCACTGCTCTATATATGTAAATCATTACTTGTTATACAAACATGCAAGAGAAAATACAAGCACTAATACATAGTAATAAATTATTAAACCTTTTGAGAATCATTATGTCTAGAAAATAAGATCAGAGCCGCAAAATTGCATAAACTACGTTTGTTGTATTTGAATACAAATGTTTAAATTTATATACGTATAATAAAGAGCATAAACAATTAATTTACATATTACTCAGATGCCAATACAAATGCAAACATACCATTTATCAAATAATTTTTAAAAATTTACTATTCAAATAATAAAACAATAAAAGTTTTAATACTTACAATCCGATATTCTGATTACATTTTGAAGTCCAAATGTGAATTATTGGTGCATTTTTAATAGGCTTTAGTAAACTCATTGGCCATATAAAAATTTCTGCCTTTATTTTCTACATGAAAACTAGTAAACTGAGAAAAAAATAAAAAAATAAAATGAATGTATCCATAAAAAATCTAAGTTTTTTCGGATTTTAACAAAATGGACACGATTAAAAAGAAAATTGAAAAATACAATGCATGCTGGGATTTCTGCTGACATCATGCTTGTAGTTTTCATGTAATTTTAAAAAGAACACAAAATTTCAATGAAGTGCCACCATGGCGCTGCATTGCCACTGTAAATATTTAAAATGTTAATTTAATAGTAAAAAAAAAAAAGGATAATATATATATTTCCTTCATTCTTAGTAGCAAATTAAATTTTACTAATTATAAAATTTAACTTGCAGAATATTTATTATTTTAAATAGTTTTGGAAATGTGTTTTAAATAATATGTATTTTACAAAACATAATCTTCTGTAAATATGAAGTATGCTTTCAAAAGTATCCCAACAACAACTTTAACAGAAATCAAGCTTTAGAAAACATTTTAATATATAAAATATAGGTGTAGGAACTGATTGCATTTATTGTTATATTTTGTAAAAATATTTATATTTACTTTAGTATAAGTTTGTGCACTCCAGAAAAAGTAGAAATATATTTAGATTGCTAACAAAAAAATCCTAATAGAACAAATACTTATTTTAGACATCCCAATGGAAGCTATGATATTTGGACAATTTCCAGACAAATAAAAACAAATCTGCTATATAAATTGGGAGAGGTTGTTTTTGCCTTCTTCATACTGTTTATAAAATTAGAGCTATGAAAATGATTGGATTCTTATATATTTGTATATATTTATAATGATGGGGTAAATTTTTAGTTGGAGTGTCAACTTCATCTTTCAGTTGAGTGTCAACTTCATCTTTCAATTGAGTGCCAACTTAATCTTTCAGTTGAATGCCAACTTCATCTTTGAGTTGAGTGTCAACTTATCTTTAAGTTGAGTGTCAACTTATCTTTTAGTTGAGTGTCAACTTCATCTTTCATTTGAGTGCCAACTTCATCTTTCAGTTGAATGCCAACTTCATCTTTCAGGTGAGTGTCAACTTCATCTTTCAGTTGAGTATCAACTTCATCTTTCAGTTGGGTGTCAACTTATCTTTTAGTTGAGTGTCAACTTCATCTTTAAGTTGAGCTCCAACTTAATCTTTCAGTTGAGTGCCAACTTCATCTTTTAGTTGAGTATCAACTTCGTCTTTCAAATGAGTGTCAACTTCATCTTTCAGTTGAGTGTCAACATCATCTTTCTAGAAATATAGCTTTCTTCATGGGACTATAATAATACCCTAATAATACTGAATAAAGCCTAAGTATATCTATCGATGTTGGATTGTTTTTGCAGACATTGTACCAAAACTGGATAATTAATTAAATAAATTTAGAAATCAACTACAGTTTGCAAAAAAAATCACCGTGGAAGAGAATATTTACACATTTTAGACATCTCTGATTTCCTAGACTGTACAAAGCTTAACTAAAAAAAATAAATATTATCACCAGAAAAAAAATCTTTAAGTTGATAAATTTATAAAAATAGACATGAAACAATCAGGATACATTCATTAAGGCCAGAGATCTCAATTTTAAATTGGCATTACTGACTAAAAGTGTTGAGCTCAACAAAATGCAAAATTAAGATAAATTTGGTAAGAACTTTTGGAATGACTTTACACAAATAATAATTTGAATTATAATATCAAAAGAGAATTTGCTTTTCAAAATGTTCATTTTCTATTTGAGTAAAAATTAATATAATACATTTTTTTCTCTTTCTTGATTATATAATTAAATTCAGAGATTTTTGGTCATGTATATTCCATATTTTATTGTATTGATTATGTAAATATGTATATACGGTATAAAAAAGTTATATTGTTTACATTCTATTGTTACATTAAATAAATTTCTTATTATAGTTAAGAATAGTTTCTCATTAAATTTTCTCATCAACATTCAAGTATATTATTTTCATATTTAAATTAAAATAATAATAATATAAATCTGGAATAGATAATGGTCAGGACATATTGCTGGATCTTAACGTAAGCTTCATTTAGTCTGATCATTATCTGTGACTATTATTAAAGAATAAAAATTTTGTAAAGTCACTCCATCATGTATATGATCACCCACTGCCACTCATTTTTCTCTTAGATGATTAAACTATTTTGTGGGTGATTCTGTTATAATATCTAGCCAATATTATCATGAAACTTTATTTATAGCTGTCAAAAATACAAGTGATAGATCTTTTTATGGTAATGATTATCAACTATAATGAAATTGCTAATCTATAAATTATTTAAAAAAAGGAAAAGCATTACACAAGACCAGTAAAGAGGCTTTTGATTTAGGCATGTTAATGATTCTTTTCATATATGATTCATACAATTAATGAGTCTTGGATTTTTACTAACAACTTGTTATAAAGTTTACCGTGGAAGTTATAACTAATAAACAATTACTTTTTCTGAATATGTTAATTAGTGGAAAGTCTGATAGTCACATTTGGTTTTAGAAAAATTACACACCTAATAAAGGTCTCAGTTTTTATCATCATCACCATTATGCTCATGTATTGTCTGTAGTAAATCAATCTTTCAACAAGAGCAGAACATTTCTCTAATGGAGATAATCGTAAATAAATGTGGTCAAACATATACTGCTTTGGAATAATTACATTACATAAATTAGAAACAAAGCTTTATAAAGTGATACATAATCTTTTTAAAAAAGGAAATATATATATATTTGCAATTCATTCATACATTAAAATGACCATGATAAAACGTTAGCAGTACCAGATAGGAATTTTATTTATTTATTTATTTTTTTTGGAAACTTTAAAAGATCAGGAGCATCTTGAAAATTAAGATTTATAAAATTCTACATTTTATTTGCCATAAGCTACATGAATTAAGAGTAATATAAAAAGAGGAACAATAATAAATATAATAATAACAATATTAACAAGAACAATAATAATTGAATGGCTTTATTTTTTGATAGTTCTTAAGAAATTTGAACATCATAAGAGATAAAGCTGGGCTGCGATCCATGAACTTTGAGAAGTGGCATAACTAGAAAAATTGGGCCAAAGGCAGAAATTTATGAGATATAGTTAATAATTGTTTTCATGTGAATATATTTTAATTGCTTGCTATAGATTTTCAAGTTTATAGGCCCCTGGACTGCATGGACTCACAGGCATTGCCCTCCTTTGTGACTCAGTATTTACACCACTAACTTTGATCAAGAGACTGCCAATGTAATGAACAACACAGTACAAAAGTTAATGAATTAGATATATAAGAGACTGGAAACATGTAAATGCATTCAGTTATAGTTTAATTACACTGCTTTCAATTTTTTTTTTTTAGATATAAGCCATCCCACCTAAGTCTGACAGTTATCAAATATCAGAAAAATTGTATACTGCAAGCATAGATAGTTTATGTAAAAATACATTATAGAGATTCTTTTTCTCTAACTATTAGATATAATTTTAAAAATTTGGTTCTTGATCAAACTTCTGATAACAAAAAATTTTGAATAAAAAAACTATATAACATAGTCATTTCACTATTATTTTAGGAAGTCAATCATATCACTTCTCAAGTACATTGTCTTGAGAAGTACAAATGAAATTTTACTGGAATATTGCATCTAAAACAGGTAAAATTCTCCATGCAATAGGTCCACTCATTGCAAGCCAGAGTAATCAATGGATGCCAGAAGGCCCATGCATAAAATCCCTATCTAGTGCCTACTCACCCAATATCCCCCAGACTAGTTTCTGGCTTGTGGCTTTCATCAGTGAGGAGCTTTGGATCTGAGAGCACTGCACCTAGATCTTAGGATCTAATGCAAGCCTCCAGCAATGACCTTTTATCTCTACTTAACTACAAAACTATGAGAATAAAATTGAAAACACCATAATATTTTCAATATAGCTCATTTGCTTATATAGTCATATAGGTCCTAAGATCTAGGTACAGTGCTCTTAGATCCAAAGTTCCTCACTGACGAAGGCCACAAGCCAGAAATTAGACTGGAGATATTGAATGAGTAGGCACTAGATAGGGATTTTATGCATAGGCCTTCTGGAATCCATAGATTACTCTGGCTTGCACTGAGTGGCACTACTGTATGAAGAGTTTTACCTGTTTTAATAAATTATAAGCAAGTATAAAAATAGTAATCATGTGATGTTTGGTGGTTTAATATTACATCTGTGAAGAATTTAATATCAACAGATCAAGTCTATTGAAAAGTTTGCATCAATCTGATTTGTTTCATACATCATCCACATGATCTGTCATTTTGATGATAAGTGACAATGTGGATGAATCTTTAAAAAGCTTAGCATGAGTCCAATACTGTTAATTTTGGCCATTCTGTGATTTTATTAATCTTGATCACCCTTTTGTGTATCTGTCTTTATCAAAACCTATTCATTCATTTTCTTATCTATCTGAAGTAACATGAGAATCCTAATATTTTATTGCAAAAGCATCAATATTTACCTCTTTTGTTTTTCAATGTCCATACTTTACATCCATAAATTTCAATGGACCATATCAAAACCTTCAATAACCTATACTTTGTCCACATACTTACATTACTTCTTTTTACTAATATCACTAGTTTTACACATGCTTTCATAATAATAACTATGCATTCACTTTCATATTCTCCATCTTGATTTATTCTGAAAACATATTTCAACTGAACATGCTCCATTTACTAATACCCCAATTAGAAATCACCTTATTTTTGCTTTTCTTGCATTTAGCATCACTGTATACTCTGGTCCTGCTCTAATTGATTTGCCAAATCTTGTAGTTTTTTCTTGGTTTCTGCCATCAAAAGTATATCATTTGTATATCACCGATTAGGTACTCAACCATCCTTCAATACAGAATCTTCCTTGAAAGCTCTCCAAAACCATTTTTTTAATTAATATATTTGCTACAATATTGTGTATGTATGGTTACAATATAGCCTTGCCTCATTTCTAATCCACTTGAAATTAATCAAGTTTGTCCGTGCTATTCTTGTTTGGCTTTTTGTTCCCTGTATAAGCAAGTTAACAGCTCTACCAAATGTGAAGAGCTCATATTCAACACTGTAATTCAAAGTTTGCCATGACATATAGAATCAAGACTCTTCTAATAGTCTAAAAACAGAGATAAATTGATGATTGAAATTCTCTAACCTTATTTAGAATAATGTTTAGGTTAATTATTTGATCTTCTATTTCTCATTGCAGTCTAAAATCTTTCTGCTCCTGTGCCAGTCCACCAGTCTACATTTGCCTGTATTCTTTCCTTCACTATTCTCAACATTACCTAACTGGCATCTTAATCTACAATTATTATACTGGCTGAGATCTGCTGCAGTCTCATCATCAGATTAATCTCCATTCTTCCTCCTAACCAATCCAATCTATCTACATTTGATTCTCCCCTTTCCTATTTCATTTGGTTCCTAAATATGATCCTTACTAATTCACCTTTCAATGATGATGGTTTGTAATTGCAATTGGTATATCAATATTATTGTGTCACTTTTATATATCTTCACAAAAGTCTCTCCATTAATTGGCATATTTTTAAAATCCATCAACAGTCTACTAGTTTTATCTTTCTTCCTAACTAATCTTGATATACATTTTTCTGTATTTTTTTTTTTTTGTGTGTGATAGGAAATTTTTTTTTTAAATATTAGAACATCCATCTTCCCTTTTAAGTTTCATGCCTTAGTTTGTTATATGCTCTTGTTTGTCCCTCCTTATTCTCTTTTATTACTTTGTTTTTCTTTCATTTCCTTGTTTATATGCTCTTGTTTGTCCCTCTTCATTCTCTTTTATATTTTTTGTTTGTATTTCTTTCATTTTCTATGACTTTTCATGTAGCCTCCAACATGTTAATTTTTAATTGCTCTCCTTCTCCTTCTACATCACTACATTTAGTCAGATGTTCAAAATCAAAAATTTTAAATCTACAAAGATATTCCAATAATCTATCATCACCTATACCAGTTATGTTCAATCTTTTAGCATTTTCTTTCCAATATATTTCATCTTTATGTTTGCAATGAAAAACCAAAGATCTTCATGTTGATATCACTCTTAGATATATTTAACATCCTATCAGTTATAATATGGTGAATTTGTTTTGTATACTCTATGAGAAATCTTCTTTATTAAGAAATTCTGCACACTACCCAAAATATTTTTTAAATATTCTCTAGATAATTTTTTATCATCAGAAAGTTTGTTATTAATTTGCCATTCTCTTATTAACCTGACTTTTTTTTTTAAATGTAAGACATTATATATATTACTGTCAGTAACGAATGTTTTAATAATCTCCCTATAAACTTTTAGAATGCATAATGTCAGAAGTAATAAACTTCTAATTTCCCATTGATTGCTAACTAATTATTTATTTATATAGCACCATGTTTAATTTGTAATAGTCATAAGGGAATAACCCCAATACATACACTGTATGAATTTATAAAGCTGAGGAATACTCTCTCTCTAAACACAAGATTGTCTTGAAAAGATAAGAATGAATCCAACATCTTTTTTATCTAAATTCATATATATAGGCCAATCTAAAGCATTTAGAAATGAGAGCATGAACGTCTTAAATCAGTCACTTTTAATTCTATTCATTATATATTAATGACATTTGCAAAATTATCACAATTTACTGCACTTCAGTATTAGAAGTAATACTAAATATATATAACTAATTATTAATTTACACAGAGGATAAACTCCCCATGCAGTAGCACCACTCAGTTCAAGTCAGAGTAATCAATGAATGCATGAAGGTTTGTGCATAAAATTCCTATCCAGTGCCTAGTCATTCAATATCTCCAGACTAGTTTCTAGCTTGTGGTTTTCATCAGTGAGGACTCTTGCATTGGTGATCATGTGATGTTTAGTGGTTTAATTATTTATTTATTTAGTGCCATGTTTAATTTGTAATGATCACAAGGGAATCACCCAGACCACATGTGCTGTATGAAATTATAAAGCCAAGAAATACTCTAACTCTCTTAAACACAATATGGATAAAATTTATGCAAAACTAAAATACCAAAATGGTGATAAAATATTATATATTTGGGTTCCAAAGCAAAAATTTCAATCTATTTTTTTTTTCAAAAGTCCAAACTTTGATGTCATCAAATGATTAAATAGATTACAAATGCAGGTGCTGCATCTTTTCTGTTAATATACTTTTATACTTTATATATTTTTCCAAGTTATATTTTTTGCCGTTTCATTCATGACATTTTTCATAATTGAGAGCATGTAATTATGAGCAGAAAGTAATAAGACACATAACCTTTGGAATTATTCTATTCAAAATTCAGTATTCTACTATGTGGCATGTAAATCTGAAACATCCATTTATCACTCTTCTCTAAACATAATCATTTAATTATTATTATTTTTACCTGCCCTTCTGTTTTAGTCATTTGGAATTTGTCCTCATTTTCTATTATTTTCCAGTTGTTATCGATAAATGCCAGCACTTTATCTAAAAAAAAAAAATCAACATAATACCGTATTTAAATTAATTAAATAACAAAAATATGTACATTTCTTTATATATAAGTTGATGCGTGTCACATGATATATATAAAATGCATACATATTTATAATTTTCTGATATATAAATGTATATACTTTGATATATAAATTTACTATATTAGCCTCTATATACTAAATTCAGAGACATTTAAAGCTACTATATATTTTAGTAAAACTTTAATGAAATTTTTATAACGAATGTAGAAAATAATTAAATAGTACCAATAAAAAGGTGTAGAGGGCAGAAGCATACCATCTTTATATTTGATCCAGGGTGATTCTTCTATAAGAGCAATCAGCAGCATCGGAATGTCATGAGTGTTTAAAATTCTTGAAGAAACACTAACTGGCAATCTAAAGATATATTACATTTGTGCGTACAATTTATATAAGGATTATATGAAAAGTAACAAAATGAATTATAATTTTTGTTTAAATAAAAAATTCACAGTTGACTGAAAATGAAAGATAAAAAATCTTAATCATTATTAATCAAAGGTTTCTCCAATATCTACTTACCAAGCTAATTAACCGGTAATTATTAAGGTTTTAGCAGATTTCTTCCCTTGTTTTAACAAATATTAAGTAGTGCTAATTTACGAACCATTAACTGGATTGATTATGAGTTGGCAACCTGATATTTTAAAAAAATCGCACGCCTATTTGGAAATCCTCATCTATATAAAATTTTTCTTAAGTACTACATGAATTTGAGTTTTAGTCCGTGGACAATAAATTACAAAATGATTAAGTATAAAATATATTAGAGCATTATTAACATCGGCGTGTAAAAAGTTTACATTACGTAGTTAAAAGAAAAACAATTAAAATGGATTTCCATCAATTAACTATTATATATTTATATAGTGTACCTATAAAATATAGCTTTAACAGCAAACAATTTTAATTTAATTATCAACTTTAATCGATCATAGAAACATAATAGTCATTTTGCACAATTTCAAAATTTATAATAAATAAAATTGTTGATTTGGGAGGAAATGTACTAAATTAAGTTATGAACATTTTCTTCGACTATTTGTTGAATTGTATGTATAAAAGTTAATTATCTAAATAAATATTTAACTACATAAAGAAATATTTATTATTTTTCGGCTTTAAAGCAAAGTTTATTTTGAAATTTGGGACAGCTGGCTTGATAAACTAGTGCTTCCACATATGTAATCCTTTTATGCGTTTTATTTGATGTCTAAATATTTATTAAAAGGATTTCATAAATAATTGATGATCTTTGTCTAAATTGTGAAATATGAAACAGAGTGAATAGAAACAGATAATACATAGATTTATTAAATATAAAAATGAATAAAGAATTAATAAATCTGATTAAGAAATTAGGTGACAATACTATTATTTTTATCATTTAAAATATCATCATCATCATTGTCAATCTTCTACGATCTCTAGCCTCTCTTCTTCACATCACTCCTGCACACTTCCTTATTTCATCCATCCATCCCACATGTGGTCTATTTCTGGGTCCTTTTACAATCTCTTGGAATCCAGCTTAAAATTTCAATTGTCCATCTATTAGCATCTCTTCTAGTAATATATCCAGCCCAATTACACTTCGATCTTTTGATTCTTTCAATGATGTTAGTAACACCTGTTTGTTCTCTTACCCATATATTGTGTTTTTGATCTCTTCTTGTTATTCCTATCTCTCCATACTTCTTTGAATGATCTGGAGTCTCTGTATTGCTCTTCTATTAAGTGTCTAAGTTGTAGATCCATAAGAAAAAACTGGTAAAACACATTTATTAAAAAACTTCCTTTTCAAACACAGGAATATTTTCTTTTAATATGAAGTTATTTCTACCAAAAGCACATCAACCAAGTTTAATTCTATGATTAATTTCATCCATCATATTTCCATCTGTAATAATAATCTGATCAAGATATTTGTAGTTGTTAACTTCTTCTAACTCACCATAATCAATCTTTATTTTCATCTTTTGAGAAAATCCATTGAGCATTACTTTAGTTTTTTTAACATTTACCTTTAGTCCTTATTTCTTACTTTCATCTGATAATCTCTTGCAACACTTCCTGAAGCTCTAAAGCATTATTTGCAAAAACAACTACATCATCTGCAAAATCTAAATGACTTAAATAGTCTCCATTTACTTTTACTCTTTTAGTTTCCCATTTTAATCCACAAAATACTCCTTGAAGCACTGCTGTAAAAAGTTTTGGAGATATGGAATCACCCTGCATCTATTATATCTTCTGGATTGCCCATGATTTTAAATGAAAAAGTGAGACATACAATTAAATTTATAAAGAAGAGAAAAGTTCCGGTAATAATGGAATTATAATCGATATATTAAAAGAAGCAGGTAAAGAAATAGAATTTTTTTTGGCAAAGTTATATACCAAATGTCTAAATGATAAAGATGTACCAGATGCTTGGAAGAATGCAGTAATTGATATTTAAAAAAGGTGATAAAGAAAATATTAGAAATTATAGATCTGTCCATCATTTGTAAGTTCTATATAAAATTTTTTACTAAGAGAAAAGATTGGATTTCAACCATCTAAAAGAACAAGCTGGATTTAAAAATGGTTTAGTATAGTAGATCATATCCAAGTATTGAGAGAAGTTATAGAAAGGACCAAAGAATATGAGTTGCCATTATGCTTTGGGTTGTAGATTATGAAAAGGCATTTGATTCTATAAATATTTCTTTAGTGATTAAAGCATTGAATCAAGGTACAGATCCAGGATATTGCCATATTCTGAAGAATATTTCTAAAAAATGCAGCAACATTTAGATTACATAATAATAAAAAATATAAAGACAGTTGGCAAAAATATCCTCTAATTTCTACATTGTTCTCATTACATTTAAAAAGAAATGATGTTGGCAATAGAAGAATAATTAAGAGATTTCACAATACTTTACAGAATTTTTTGTTTTTTTGATAATGGTATATTTTACTTTCAGAAAATAGTAAAAAAATGAAAATATTTTAGGAGACATAGATAGTACATGTTACAGAAGTAAAAAATAATATTAATAAATTCCCCAAAAAAGGGGAGGGGGAGGGAATAGTATTTTTGAGAGAAAATAAATATGAAAGAGTTAAAAGAAATGTTTAGGGATATTTTCAAAAAAACTATTTAGATAATTAGAAAATAAAATTGATAAATAAGAGCACCAAACTCTTCATACAGTAGTGCCACCAAGTGCAAGCCTTCACAATCAATGTATGCAGGATGTTGGAGGGTTGCATTAGATCCTAAGATCTACGCATGGTGCTCTCAAATCCAAGGCTCTTCACTGATGAAAACCACAAGCTAGAAACTAGTCTGGGATGTTGGATGAGTGGGCACTGGATAGGGATTTTATGCACAAACCTTCCTGCATCCATTAATTATGAACGCTTGTACTTAGTGGCTCTACTGTATGGAGAGTTTAGTATTCTTACTAATAGCATGTGTAAGAATATGAAATGATGATCATGTGATGTTTTGATCATTTTAAAATTGATAAATGATGGAAAAAACATTGATGAGAATATAAAAGAAATGATATAACAAGAATTGTAATAATAAAATTGTACAGGTTTAACTCATAGGAATGATGCATTGTGGGAATGATACATTGTCTGTTCATAAAAAGATCAAATATGCTAGAAATAATTAAAAAAAAAAAAAGAGTGCATACTTTAAATGCATATATTTGAACAGGAAATGAAGCAATTTAAAGAGAGATGGTGTGATTTTTTTTACATAAAGGATGCAAAAGCAAACTGAAAATGTTTGATAGACTGCAGTTTATGGATAGTTTATTAAATAGTTTTTAACTGGATTTTAAAGAAAAGATAGGCAAAAAATGGGTGTAGAATATGTTAAAAAAATTGAATAAAGATTGAGTAAATTTATCTGTATAAAAATAGAATGAGTATGTTATAAAGACTAGTAATTGTTGTAATAATAAAGATTGGCATCGTTAACACAAGACAAAGAATTAAAGAGATAGGGAGCAGATTTGAAATGAAAAAGTTTGAGGATATTTAGAAAGAAAAAGATTTACTAGGAGCAAGTAAATACTAAAGAAAATAAACTACTTTTATAAACATGAGCAGGGCACACAAAATATTTTTTATAAAAAGAGTAATTTGGAGTAATTTGTTTTTTAAACTATATGACAAAAATGTGAAAAATATCTGCCATTTATTTAAAAAAATGTGAATTATGGAAAAATAAGTATAGATTAGATGAATATACAAAAAGTAAGTTTTGTAGGGATTGGTCAATGATAAGAAAAACTTTAAAGCTAAAGTTATTAAAAGGACGATGATAATGTTTTGGAAATAAAATATAAATAGATTTGAAGATAGAAAGTAATAAAAAAAGAATAAATGATAATTATCAGATTTCTATGAGCTTATTGGCTCCGAGATTCCAAACTTTAATTAAATAGACACTGTAAATTAGTGCATCACATCAAAATCGAAAAAAAATCAACAGTTCCTTGCTACTATTACTGATTTCCTTCTACACTATCTGAAACAGTTTTTTTTTTTTTTGTAAATGTCTAGAGTCTAGTCAAAGGAGAAAAATGTCTGCTTATATTTACTTACGAGTAATATATGTGTTTAGGTGTCTCAGTGTTATTAGATAGAGTGGAGAGAGGTGAGTGGTGTGAAAGTCTGTGCTCATATACCCTATATTACATATATATAGCCACAGGTATATAACAAGCCTGTGTTTCAGTTATTACTTACGAGTCGTAAACATGTCAAATAATCTATTAAAAAGTACAAGTTGTGAGACTTGGGTCTCTAACCTTATTGCTTAGTAATGCACGTGCTAACTTTGTTAACTATTTATCCCATATGCAATTCAAAAATGCTAAGAGTTCTCAATAATACTAGAATTCTATGTTTTTTGTATGACGTCTAAATGGTTGTTAATTAAAAGGGATCCATAAACAACTGATGATCTATGATTAAATTATAGAATGTAGGAACTTATACGAAGCCTTGGTGATGCTTCAGAATTAAAAAAACCCCCATCTACCTCAGAAAATTAAAAGTAATGTTAGTAATCTGAACTTTAAAAAATGTGTGTGTATATAGATATAATTGTGAAATGAACAATATATAATAGTTCTCCTATCCATTGCATTTCATGACAAAAATAGTGAATAACAACAAATCCTGTCAAGCGTTGGTGGCCTAGTGGTTAGCATAGCTGCCTTCCAAGCAGCTCTCCCGGTTTCGTTTCCCGGTCAACGCATTTGATATACGAAAAAAAAAAAATCTTTAAAAAAACAACAACAACAAACCCTATACTATGTGTGTAACATATCTATAAATATTTTACAATACAATAACAAAACTAATTAACAAAATGATAATGCAGTTATGGAAGTGAGAGAGCAATCACATAAATGACCGAGTGCATGCAGTTAGTTGTTCAAGAAATGATTATGGAGAGATAATTTATGATGGCGCTCCTACATATGGAAGAGTCATAAATATATGAATTTTTATTTAATAATTTTTCAAATTATGGATTATAAAAATAATGAATAGTGAATCGATGAATATAGAACAGGGAACTACTGTATATTAAAAATCAAATACAATTACATATTATCATAATCATCAAACCACTACAGGATGGTCAATCCAATTTTTTCTGAAACTAGCCTATCTTTTTCACAAATATCAACAACTTCATTATTACATCCCCCATCTCACATGTGGTCTATTTCTATGTTCCTTACATATCTTGGGATTTAATTTAAGACTTCAACTATCTATCTATTATCATCTCTTCTACAAATATGTCATGCTCAGTTCCATTTCAATTTTCAGTGACATCAATAATGTTTGTTCTCTCACCCAACCTCTTCTTGTCATTCCTAATATTCATCTCTCCATATTTCACTGATGGTCTGAAGCCTATATTGCTCCTCTGTTAAGTGACCATGTTTTGGATTCATAACTAAGAACTGGGAAGATATCATATCTATTTAAAAAAATCACCCTTTTCATCACATAGATATATTTCCTTTTAATGTCAAGTTATTTCGATCAAAATCATCCCATCCATTTTTTAATTCTATGATTAATTTTACCCATTATGTTTTCATCTGCATCAATAATCTGACCATAAATTACTTTCCATGCTATTGTCATAAATTATCTCACACCCAATATTCTGTTTATTTCTATATATATTTAACCTCTTTTTATTCTCCATTTTTTACTGATGCATCTATTCTATCCCATTCTTTGCCACTATAAGACTTAACAATTCTCCTAACACAATCACCCCACCTTTTGTATAAATATACTGACATAAAATCTTTATCCAAATTTTCTGCATACCATACAACCTTTCTCACTCATTTTGTTGCCTATCCTTTACTCATAACCCAATTAAATACTATTTTGGCTATTCTTTATTTATAAATTGTGCAATCTACCAAACATTTTAATTTTGCCATTTGTATCTCTCATATAAAAAACTTGACCATTCCATTTTTCCTTGAATTGCCTCTTTTCTCATCTACACATCTGCATCTAATGCCTATTTCTCTTTGTATTTCCCAAAAGTTAACCCTGCCGTTGCCATTCCCTTCCATACAATTCTTGCTACATCATATTTACTACATGAAAACAGTTAATTTCTTTATCAATCCTTTCTTTTCTTTGCTTCACTTTTTCTCCCATTCATCCAAGCAATTTTTCTGATCACTTAAGTTTATTCCTGGTATTTATCATCATTACTTTTGATTTTTCTTCACTAAATTTAATCCCCATCTCTTCACCCACCCTTGCACATGTCTTCAGCATAACTTCCATATCTTCCTTACTTTCTGTGCACAAGAACATATCAGATCTGATAATACACTCTCTTACCATGTATTAATGGTATCTCTACCTCTCTTCGTAGTCGTTCTACTGTTCTCTCCATTTCTCTCAAATGTAACAAAAACAAAATACGTGACATATGGCATCCTTATGTTAATACCATCCAACTTTTAACTCTGATTTGATATTTCCTAATTGATATATATATATATATATAGTAAATATTTTCATTCAATCTCTTAATAAGACCATATGCCTTCTCTAGATCTATAAAGACCATATATAATTGTCTACCTGTATTTCTACACATAAGGATAAGTTGTGTGGCTATAAATAAACTATCTCCTATATGCCTATCCAATCTAAAACCTCCTTGCATTCTCTCACTATATCATTCCATTCATTTTGCCACCCTTCTAGCCACCATATATACAAAAACTTTATAACACTGATGTTATTGCTATTGGGGTACAATTGTTTAACTTTCTATGATCCTTATCCTTCCAGCTATATAAAAATGCTCTCTTCTGTGTCATCATCATAATTTAATTTTGCCCTACTTCTCAAATTCATCACCACTTCTCCTGCCCATCCATCTAAACCTCTTGCCTTTTCATTTTCTTCCCTGCCTCATACAATTTATTTTCTATAGACCTAATATTTCCATTACTATATACTTTTATATTTGTTATCACTCTATCCTTCACATCTAACATCTTTTCTATATCGATTACATACTTATTTAAGATTATCTCTAATTCTTCTCTAGACCTACACTCTTTTTCCTCATCATTTAATAATACTATTTCTTCTATATTCCTATATTTCCAATGTTTTTTACTCCCATTTTTATTAATATACTCAATAATTTACTATTTAATTTTATTCTCTCTCTCTATAATTATCTATTTTAATCAACTTTTTTTTAAAAATAGTTTTTCCATTTAATAGTAATATCTTCTTCACTTTCTCTGTTTTTAATAGCACATTTATATTTTCTGCATGCTTTCTCCATCTCTTTTACACTTTTACTAATTCTAATTTTTCTATTACTTTTGTAACCCTTTTTGCCACTTTTTCTATTTCACCATACCAGTCCTAATATTCATTCCCAACAAATGCTTCCATGATTTCTTCTACTTTTTATTTTATATTCTTCTAACTTATTCTTATCATTGATTTTCCATCCACATCTTTCACTATCCTTTTACTTTTATTTCTATTTTCCATCACATTACTAATCAATTCTATTATAAAGAAATTATGATCACTATTACTGTCTTCATTATCAAACTTTAATTTTTCAAACTTTATTCATTGTCTCTTTCTCTGTAATATATCATCTATTGTGTAAAATATATTATTTCTAGACCATGTGTATTGCCCCACATAAATATTTGATAAAATTTCAATGCTAAAATTCGCTCTGACAAGAATTTTTCATTCTTGCTATGCCCATTCATATCCCCTATAAGCATTATTTTCTTCATTTTTATTGAAACTATGCATATCCTTAACTAGGCATTCATATATGCTACTGTTCCATTCCATTATAGTTTATCACAAACACTATAACCAGCATCCATTCATCTTCTTAACCTTGTCTCAAACCACAAATGTTCTTGATAGTACAGTATTTAAATATTTTTTTTGATATAACTCCTATACTACCATCCCTTTTTTTCTAGAAAAACTCTCCAAACAGCAGATGAAGGTTCTAAGCTTATCATTAAAAACAATTTTAATGACAATGTAAAATTGACAAACTCTCCATACAGTAGTGCCACTCAGTGCAAACCAGAGTAATCAATGGATGCCAGAAAGCTTGTGCATAAAATCCCTATCTAGTGCCTACTTATCCAATATCTCCAGAATACTTTCTAGCTTGTGTCTTTCATTAGTGAGGAGTCTTGAATCTGATAGCATTGAATCTAGATTTTAGGATGTAATGCAACACTCCAGCAACCATCTTTTATCTTTTTAGCTAACTATACAGCTTTGCATTCAAAATGAAAACCCAATAATGTTTTCAATTCATGCTCATTTGCTTATATAGTCATATAAATCTGAACTCAGTTTAGCACCTATACATTTTGGTGTCCTTAGTTCTTTAATAACCACAGTTACCATAATCCTAAAGTTGGTTAAAAGGTAAAACATAGCTGCTGGAGGGTTGCATTTAGATCCTAAGATCTAGGTGAAATGTTATCAGATTCAAAGATCCTCACTGATGGAAGTCACAAGCTAGAAACTAGCCTGGAGATATTGGATGAGTAGGCACTAGATAGGGATTTTATCCACAAACCTTCTAGTATTCATTACTATATTTTGCATTGAATGGCACTACTGTATGGAAAGTTTTGCCTCTGTGTTATCAGCTGTTACTGGTTCAATACCAATCCTGCCCAATAAGATTATTTATAATGACTGTGCTTATTAAAGAACAAATATACCCAAAATGTATAGATGTTGAACTGAGTTTAGATTTATATGACTATACAAGAAAATGAGCTTGAATTGAAAACATTATTGTGTTTTCATTTTTGATTCAAAGTTTTATAGTTAGCTAAAAAGTTTAAAGGTGGCTACCGGAGGATTGCATTAGATCCTAAGATTTAGGTGCAAAGCTCTCAGATCCAAGACTCTTTACTGATGAAAGGCACAAGTTAGAAACTAATATGGAGATATTGGATGAGTAAGCACTGGATAGTGAGTTTATGCACAAACCTTTTAGCATCCATTGATTACTATAGCTTGCACTGAATGGCACTACTGTATGGAGAGTTTTGCTTCTGTGTTATATATTTTTATAGTTCTTAGTGTATCAGTTATATTTTTATTGATTTCATTTAAGTTTGAACTCTCTTCAAGATCTATTAATATTTTAAAATGATTTGCAAGTAATTTAAATTCAATGGAGTGATTTCTGAAAGTTAAGAATATCAATACTGTTTTCCTTAATAATTTTCATCTCTCTCATTATCCTAAATCTAATTAATCACTCCATATTTTGAATCTATTAAGAACATTACAATCTTTAAATAAATATTTTGTGTCAAAATGTAATCCAATTCTGTTATATCTTCACTTGGATATTTCCATATCCATTTCACTTTTAGCATTTTTCTCAAAGAAAGAATTCATAACATACAATTTTTCTTTATCTGTGAACTCTTACAACTTTATGCCATCTCTTATTTCTGTCATCATAACCAAATTTACCCAAAGCACTTTCAAGGTTTAATTGTGTAACTATTCTAGCATTAAAATCTTCCATGTCACTTTTAAATTGTCATTTGATTTGATCAAATACATTTCATACTTCCATATTACTTTTTCATCACAATGAGAATGGTTTGAGGCATAAACCTGAATTATCAACATTTGATATCTTCCATTAATTTAAATTACTAAGCTTGCCATTCTGTCTAATACCCAATCTATCTCCATAATACTGTTTTCCCACTTTTCTTTATAATAAATCTCAATTTACTTGTGCTTCCAATATTTGTTCTGTTTAATAAAGAACATGTCCACTTTTTTAAAAACAATTGTCTCTTCATCCTTTTTTCTAACTTCACAAAGTTCAACAATATCTTATTTGATATTAGTTAACTTATCTTCTAATCTGCCCACTCTCTTGAAATTGATCTGTTTAGTTATAAGTATCTAAATAAAAAGTCATCAAATGCCAGCCTAGACCCACCATCAGGAAATTCTTGGCAGTCTTCACCTTCATCTGCCAACTACTAACTACCTTGGCTGGCAACTTTACAATCTCCTGTGAGCAAGAATCACAATTTAGTTTATCTTGTATGATTTTAAATAAGAAAATAACATTATTTACACACACACACACACATATATTCATTTTGCCTTCATGAAAATTGAACTGACATTTCATTTAAGAATTATCAGTAACTGAGAAGAATTGAATTTAAATTCAGAAGCAAAAAATTAATAAGCTCATATCATTGGCTGATACATATTGGTGAGTTGCCCAATCAAGTTCATTTACTAAATGAATAATCTATAATATTAATAAGCCAATAAGCTGATACACATGCGCTTTGCAGATGTCACTATATAAATGAATACTCCCACTTTTAGTGACATCTGCAAAGCGCATGTGTATCAGCTTATTGGCTTATTAGTATTGTAGATTAAAAAAAAACAAAAAACATCGCGCTATATAAAAAAAAAAATGTCTTGTTTAAATGAATAATCGTAAAGTAATAGTAGCTGCAATGACTAAAACACATATAGTGGACATTAGGGATTTATTCTCTCAGTTTTTTAAAGTGTCGAAGAGAAAGCAAAAAATCACTTTTCAGTTAAGAGCAAACTTTTTGTTGTTGTCAATTATATATATTATTTTTGTAGGTGCACCTTTTTTTCGATTACTAAAATATACTTAGAAATTTTCTACTTTAACGTTTATTTACTTCCTATATTTTAATTTTTTAGGCTTAGATCATCTTCAGGAACATATATATATATTGTATAACTTAAAAATAAAACAATGAAGGCATTAAAATTTATACTATTATTCTCATAAATAGTATTATATACTCGTATGTATATACTTTTTGTGTACAATATAAAATATTCTTTTATCATCATTACTGTTATTACTATATAAACTTTTTATAATTGCAAAGCGGAAGTAACTATCTCCCATAGAGTTGGTTTTTGAGCTACATAACTCCAAGGGAGGTAGTTACTTCCACTTTGCAATTACACATATTTAGAAGTTATGATTATTTATAAATAAACTTTTTATATAATTACCTTTATTTATTTTGTTAATTAATTAATATTTTCAATATATTTCAACTAATATTGTATATAAACCTTATATATTAAACAATGGTTTTGTATTCTATCTATTAGTTTTATTTTAAAATAAATAATGCATAATCAAAATAAAAATAATTACTAACCTCTGTTTAGTTACATTAACAGCAAAATTATTCAAAAATGCTTAAATATAGGGGATTTGAACTCAGATTTTCAAGCTACCTTTAATTATCCACACTATCTCATACTACTGATACACATGACCACACACATGTAGAAAAGATAAATAATCACCAATATATGTATTTCATGCTGAACCAGCACTTATCAG
The DNA here is from genome assembly GCA_028023455.1 of Epiperipatus broadwayi. Classification (NCBI taxonomy): domain Eukaryota; kingdom Metazoa; phylum Onychophora; class Udeonychophora; order Euonychophora; family Peripatidae; genus Epiperipatus; species Epiperipatus broadwayi. The sequence goes on from JAQFVV010006415.1 coordinate 1,745,227, forward strand.
TTTATCCATATTATCATCTCCCACACACATATATAATCAGTGCTCAGTTTATATTACGATAACAAATCTTTATTGGGCATTATATCATCAGATTTTCAATGGTATGGATGGCTGAAGAGTTGGAGGTTGGAGTAGATTGAAGCCTATCCATTAAAGTATAAAGATATAACTGAGCACTGATTATATATATATGTGTGGGAGATGATAATCTGGACCAACTGATGAGTGCTGGTTCAGCATGAAATACGTATATTGGTGATGATTTATCTTTTCTACATGTGTATGGTCATGTATATCAGAAGTATGAGATAGTGTGGATAGTTGAAGGTTGCTTGAAAGTCTGAGTTCAAATCCCCCATATTTACAATTAAGTTCCAGGTATAAGAATGCCTGTATTTCAAAATTTTCAAAAATGCTTAACTGTATTTTTTTTGTTTAAAGTTTTGTAAGCGTAAATAACAAAGGTAAACATAAATTTCAGCGGATATTTTAATAATAAAGGCAAAAAAGTGCTTCTCCCAAATGATATAACATCAATAACACTAACATAGAAGTAAATCCATGGTTTATAACAAAGCAAAAGAAAGTTGGATTTGATCAATGAATTATTGGCAAAATTATATATATACAAATTTATAAACTTTGAAGTCTTTTGAGAATGACATCTGAATCAAGCAATAAAAAAACACCACATTGACATCAGTGATAGTTTGCCATTAGATTCGAAGTTATCCTTAACAAAAATTATTATACTAATTCATATTCATTATAGAGCAACAATCTTGATATTAAATGCCAGGGGTCCCCAACCTTTTTGCACTTAAGAGACATTTCATAATACCGGCCAGGTTATATAGATAGATAAAAAAAAGATATAATTCAAAATTAGATATTCAAAATACATGCTTATAAAATCATATTTATTTCTTATATTTCAGATTGTGTATACTTTGAAGGAAAAATCAGTCTCAAATAATGTACAAATTGAGTATATTGAGAACTTGATCCCCATTAAATGTTTGTATGATTTGAGTGATTTCATACAGATTAGATCTTACATAAGATAACAATGATAAGCTAACATATTCTATGGTAAGGAAATGCTCAAATAAGATTTGTTTTTTTATTACTGCAGAGTATTATATTTTGCCAAAGAACAGATTCTGCATGTGAATCATATATTCAATTTTGATAAATATGCATATTAAATTTTCTAACCAATGACAGATGGGATAATTAGGCACTTTGTTTCTTATGATCAAAAAATAACATTTGGCAATGGATGGAGATACTTTGGTATTATTTGCCACCCATTAACAAATTCAGTATAACACCTCAATATTTAAAATTACATCATTAACAAACATTATAGTCATTAAAATGGATATAATGTTTATACAGTTTTTTCAAAAATAATGGTGGAAATCATTGTAATAGTGATTTTTCTATTCCATTCTAGAACCAGCTATCTATTGATAGACACCAGATGGCATTAAAAATAGATCTTTTTTCCAAAAGAGACAGAAACTGATCAAAGTAGTTTATTAGATTGATATTTTTTATTTACATAGTTGGTTCTAGAATGAGATTAAAGAAGTCACTATTGTCTAATGTGAAAGAATCATAAAATGAAAATGTTTGGTAGATTGCAATTTATGGATAATAAAAGAATAATCAAAATAGTATTTAATTGGGTTATGAGTAAAGGGAAGATAACAAGATGGGTGAGAAAGGTAATGTGGTATGCAAAAGATTTGGATAAAGAATTTATATCAGTATATTTATACAAAAGATGGGATGATTGTGTTAAGAGTATTGTTGAGTGTTATAGTAGTAAGGAATGGGATAAAAGAATAGATTTATTAATAAAGAATAGGGAGTTAGAGAGATGGAGAAATAGTATGGAGAGTAAAAAGAGTTTAAATATATATAGAAATAAACAGAATATTAGGTGTGAGTTAATATATGATAATAGTAAGGAAAGTAGTTTATTGTTTAAGGCTTGAACAGGATCTTTAGCTACAAGAGAATATACATGTAAATGGAAAAATATGGGTGATTTATTTTGTAAATTATGTAAGGAAGGAATAGAAAATATTAGGCATTTATTAATTGAATGTAAATGTTTGAAAACAGAAAGGGTACATATGATGAAGTTATGGAAGAATAAATATGAAAAAAGTGATTATATAGAAAGTGAATTATTGATTTTTATGCTGGGTTTGGGAAAAGATATGGGGGATTTAGATATAAAGGTTATAGAGTTGACAAAGATTATGTTGTGGAAATGGGATAGAGCAGATTATGGAAAAATTTAGCGTGAGGAATGGAAAATAAAATGGCTAACAGGTTTATCTGGGCATAATTGCTGAGATATTCTTGACTTCATTTAGGGAGAAGCCACAATACATCACATCACATCATTTGAAGCTTATTTGAATATAAATTGGAAGAAAAACAAATAGTTGATATGATCATTTAGGAAAAACAAGTGCTGGAATATTTCAAAATCTTATGAAAAGAATATCTGATCAAGTTTTCAAATTAAGTATGTATTAAAAATGTAATTTAAACAATGTGTAAACCCTCTCCTTAATTATAATGGTACATTTGAAAAGACAAGTCTTAAGATGATTGTTAAGAAGAAAATTTATGACTTAGAAAGATTATTTATTTTAAAAAAATCAATAGAATAAATAAAAACAACATCTTGAAAGTTTTAGCATATTGTATATTATTATAGTGGATCATCATAATTTGGTGCAAGTGTAAAATAGTCATGGCCCACATCTGTGACTTCTAGTGAACTTCCGAACAATAAACCATTATATTATTATTAGGTACTGGTCGGTTAGCTGGACTGTGCCACTAGGTGATGCTGCAGTACCATCAAGAACCATACAAGCGATAAATTTCTAATGAAGAAATCACTGAAATCACTGTAAAATTAAAATAATGTTATTTTTTTCTTATAGTAAAGATTCCTCTTTTTCCACTTTGAAAAAATTCTTAATTTTAACAGTCAACCCCATATATCATACCTAATGCTTAGCAAAAAAAAAAAAATCTTTAAAATGGACAAGTGGACCACACGGTATAATGGATGGAAGACTATGGCTGTCTAGTCGCCATAACACCTGTAGACAGTATTTAAACACTATTTACCGAATTGAAATTCGAATATGAATTAATTATCTTTTGGAAATTTTATACACGCAATTTCTAGATTTTGCATATATCTTATTTATGAAAATAAGTTAAAGTTTTCTGGTGGCCATTGTTCCTTGAGTAAGATCTATAAATTAATTTCTATGAGAAAAGTATATTTATGAGTGTCAGTTGTTAGCTGACCTCAAGCACCAGACTCACTAGTACAGTGAGAATTATACTTTCCCTACTTTTCCTATCTAATGAGGTGCCCAACTCAAGCTAGCTCATTCTCAGGGTTGGGAGAAAAACCTATCGAATGAACGGAGGTATGTGAAGAAATATGTGTATTTGAATGCCCTCTTTTCCCCTCTCTAAATCTTTATTCCCTGAGTTAATTGTTCTAATTTATTTTTTAAATGTTAGATTTGAGTCTAAAATATACTTAACGTATACGTGCTTATTCATATCAAGCGCCTTTAAATAATTTTGCTACACATCTTGGCAGGTAAAGTAATAGGCGAATATAGATGATAAATCAATATACGATTCCAATTATAAGGTAAATATATGACTTTTATTATCAATTCATTAACATATTATTTATAAAATCAAAATTATATACACCTGGGTCTCGTTTTACGCGATAGATAGGTTCCTCAGAAAATACGTGCAAACGAAATCGCGCAAAAATAGACGTAACTTACATTGAAAAAGGGCGGATGCGGTCTGTGATTTTTCAAAATTTGCGTAAAAGCAAAGCACCAATGTAAAATTACTTTAAAATTCGCGCAAAAAAAAAATAAGGAAATAAAATATGACTAATAAAAAATTTCAAATTTGAAAAAAATTGATACAAGACAAACTTTTTTTAACTAATATTTAATTTTATTCAAAATAATATATTTTTATGCATAATTTACAGTACGGTAATTTACATTTTTTTATACACGTTTTAATTATTATCGCTATTTGCCAAAACTCACGTTCGTTTCACTCTCATGTTGTGTTAATGTTTTTCTGTTGACAACGTAATTAGTAATTAATCTTTGAGACGATGATTTTATTAATTGTTTATGAACTTAGACTTATGATAATAAAAAGACATTTATTCACAACTGCTGGGAAAAATTTAATTAAAACTAACAACTAAAAATTAAATTCTTATTTTTGTCTTTAATTTTCAATTCCGTTTAAAAATCAAATTTCACATCACATTATTTCAAGTCGCGTAAGTAATTTTTAAATTGTTAATTACAATTAAAAATCAGATTTTAATTTTTAATTGTCAAATTTAATTGTGCCCACTGCTATTACTAACCTTTTAAAAATAAACTTGTGGATACTAAATGATTAATAATTGATTACGTTCTTTTTTAAAAATCAAAAACAGAATGTGATTTAAAATGCAAAATTAATACACACAATGTTTGAACAAATTTACATTATAATCTTGTAAAATTTAACGTGTGTATACATAAAATGTGGAAATCATGATTTTAATTTCATTATTGCATAAAATCTTACTATTATAAAGCACTAAAAATATTGAAATTACTAAGTTGAAAGTCGAATTCCAATAATGTGCTATTACTTTCAATATAACGTAAGTGCGCAAAATTTATTATTTAAAGTAATAGCACAATATCGGAGTTCGACTTCCGGTGAAACACGAATCGCGCAACTTCAAAATCGCGTTAAATAAGTCCACATAAAAAGAGACCCAGGTGTATATCATTCCCATATTAAAGTATAACAAAGCAATAACCATAAATAAATCTTAATACGTAACAAATAATGTTGATTGAAAAAAAATATACATACAGTTATATGCTATAATTCAATTTAATAACTTAATCATATAGAATTATTCAGAGGGTAATGAGAGGCAATTTTAAGTTATATTAAGATAAAAGAATCATATTACCTTGCAAACCCTGGGGTTTGGATAATGACATATTCAGTTACATACGTGTAGATAGTTCTAAGTTTATGGTCCTTAAGCAATCAAGGCTTATTTTATTTAAGTGGAATATCTATTATTGACAAAGTCCGGCATTAAGGTATATTTGCAGCATGAATGAGATGCAGAATAAAGTAATAACGATGTACACGTAATCTTTTAGTGGGAATTTGTTTATACTATTAGATTCGGTCCTTTTGATTTTATTCTATATTATTCAGTGTAGCTTGTTGGTGAGGGTTCTTCTGCGGGCAGGTGGTAGGTAGAATCAGCTTCGTACCTGTAACGGATGGTGATGCTCTTCACATATCTGCTGTTACCTCGACATTATGAACATTGACCTTCTACAAACTGATTCAGGATACATCTATTTTGCAAAACAGTTAATTAAAATGAAAAACTTTGATGTCCTTTACAGCAACACAAGCACAGCCATATGAATTAATATATCAAAGCCAACAAAACAAATATATAAAAATGAAAATCACGATTTACAAAATGTCCACTCTTCTCTCCTGCTCAGCTGTTTCAATTTAATTAATTCAACTTCTTTGTCTACTATCCAAAAAAAGAATTTATTAGCACTTCGATCTCTTTCTCTGGAATGCTTTTTTCTTTGTCTTTTGTTCTATCATTCTTGGTATTTTTGGTTCACCATATATTCATTAGCTTTCTCGGAATTTTTAAAGTAGTTAAGCATTGTATTAAATAACCAAGAATTGCCTAGAGGCATATACAGTAATTCTTTTCATTACCCTCCTTAACTTAAGATATGATCAAAACAAAAATCTATATTTGAAACAATCGATGATAATAATAAAAAATATTTGCGTATAACTGTATTTCTCAAATTTGTAATAACGTATTTAAAAAAAAATTTTTTAAATAAATAATTATACCTCTTTAATCCCTTTCCTTTTCCCATTTGTTTTCTTTTAAAAAATAATAATTCAATATTGATTTCCCTTACATATATATGTATCTCACTCCTCATGCATTACATTCAACCTATTGACGACAACTTAAATGATTACATGTATCAAGGGTAATGGGTACGTGTTACTTAATTTTCTTGTAACAGGGTTTGAACCCAGCTACTGTTACATAATAAACAATGATTAATATTGGGCACTAGATGGCACTATAAATAGATCCATATAATTAGTATTTATAATGGTAGAAGTATTTGATAATTAAGGTAAAAATGATGAGTTAAGAAATTAGTACCGTTATAATAGATATGATGTAAGTAAAATCTTATGGAGAGAATTAGCTGTGCTTGATCTCACTTAAGAAAATGATGCAATATATCTTAAATATAAATTACTGACATCTTCAATAAGATTCTTAAAAAAGTGGGAAGATATGTGAACAATGGATGAAACTATACAAGATGTAATAAAGTGGTCATTTCATATAAGAATTGACAAATCAAAATGTTTAAAACTGCTATGATACTTTTTAAGGTTATTATTCAGAGGGAATGTTGAACAAAGTTTAAAAGATGCAAAAAAAAAAAAAAAAAAGCAACAGATAAAAATTTAATTTCAATGTGACTATACAATATGTGGAATGAACATTTCAATAGAATATTAGAAATACCATATATAGAAAAATAAAAAATTTAAAAATAAGAAAATATTATGGGATAAATACATTAGCATTGTATCAAGATAAAATTAATATTGAAGATGAAGATAATAGTAGAAGAAATAATTTATCATTTAAGGCTAGAGCAGAAAAGACTAAAGACAAAGGAACGTACTAAGAAATAAGGGGGGTTAAATGTATCAAGTGGATTTGTATAGATGTGAAACAAAAAGAGTGAACACTTATTATTATAATGCAACAATTTTAGTAAAGAAAACAGAACAAAAATTGTGTATTATCTATAATAAAAGAAAATATTATAGTTTAAAAAAGGATTGGTAAATTTTTTAGGATGTATAAAAACAAGGCACTAGATAGGAATTTTATGCACAAGCCTTCTGGCATCCATTGATTACTCTAGTTGGCACAGGGTGGCACTACTGTATGGAGAGTTTTGCCTTGTTTAATAACAACTATGTGCTAGTATAAGAGATAGTGATCATGTGATGTTTAGTGGTTTAATGTATAAAAACAATTGGAAGTAAAATAGTGGAAAAAATAAAAAGGATTATTATAATAAATTTAATCAGCCATTTAAGCTATTGTGCGCTTTTTTCACGAGTGTTAAATAATAATAAATGAGTACTTCCACTTACAACACAAGATATAGTATTTAGGAAAGAATAAAATGAATCCACTTATTCAATCCAACCCAAATGCTTATATATGGGCAAATCTTAAGTACTGTAAGTGAAAGTGTGAGGATAGACTACTCACTTTAAACCACTGTTTACGATATCTGAATGAATGACGCCAATGAAATTATCTAGAATTTACTAGACGTCACTCACAAATGAAACTCTTAAACATATGTAAATAAACATTTATTTTTAGCGCTGTTTCTAATTGTAATAAATTTAATCAGCCATTTAAGCTATTGTGCGCTTTTTCACGAGTGTTAAATAATAATAAATGAGTACTTCCACTTACAACACAAGATATAGTATTTAGGAAAGAATAAAATGAATCCACTTATTCAATCCAACCCAAATGCTTATATATGGGCAAATCTTAAGTACTGTAAGTGAAAGTGTGAGGATAGACTACTCACTTTAAACCACTGTTTACGATATCTGAATGAATGACGCCAATGAAATTATCTAGAATTTACTAGATGTCACTCACAAATGAAACTCTTAAACATATGTAAATAAACATTTATTTTTAGCGCTGTTTCTAATTGTAATAAATTTAATCAGCCATTTAAGCTATTGTGCGCTTTTTTCACGAGAGTAAACAGTGGTTTAAAGTGAGTAGTCTATCCTCACACTTTCACTTACAGTACTTAAGATTTGCCCATATATAAGCATTTGGGTTGGATTGAATAAGTGGATTCATTTTATTCTTTCCTAAATACTATATCTTGTGTTGTAAGCAGAAGTACTCATTTATTATTATTTAACACTGTGAAAAAAGCGCATAATAGCTTAAATGGCTGATTAAATTTATTACAATTAGAAACAGTGCTAAAAATAAAGGATTATTGAAAAATGGAATATAAAGATTAGAAATAAATAATAAGGTTTTTATAAAAGCAGTAGATAGAGTTTAATAGTAGTTAACACCTGTTATGAATACTTTCAGTTAAGGAATATCTGCAATACAGCACTAGTTTTTATCTTATGGTAAATTAAAAAGGTTTTATGAAATTTCAAATAGTTCTGGGAAATCATAATTTCATTTAATTTTCTTGAGTATTTTAATTTATATAACAACAAAAATTCTTGTATTGTTATAACTGATTCTAATTTCTGCTAATAATTTGTTTATTTCTGAAAGTTATATGTAGTTGTGTATCAATAATTATTCAAATATTTACGATAAACTAATGTGATATACAAAATAGAAATGCATATATGCTATTAAAATCAGAATTTTTTTTTGATAATCTGTGTCTTTTGATATTTAACTGACATTATAGTTATAAGTTGTAGTATGTCCATCTGTTCAGGGCTTGCAAAATAATGGGTTTGTGAATATTTAATCAATATTAAAATTAAACCACTAAACATCACATGATCACCATCTCTATACTAGCACATAATTGTTGTAAACAAAGGCAAAACTCTCCATACAGTAGTGCCACCCTGTGCTAAACAGAGTAATCAATGGATGCCAGAAGGCTTGTGCATAAAATCCCTATCTAGTGCCTACTCATCCAATATCCCCAGACTAGTTTCTGGCTTGTGGCCATCATCAGTGAGGAGCCTAAGATCTAGGTGCAGTGCTCTCAGATCCAAGGCTCCTCACTGATGATGGCCACAAGCCAGAAACTAGTCTGGGGATATTGGATGAGTAGGCACTAGATAGGGATTTTATGCACAAGCCTTCTGGCATCCATTAATTACTCTGTTTAGCACAGGGTGGCACTACTGTATGGAGAGTTTTGCCTTTGTTTACAAATATTAAAATTAACCAATAGTAAACCATAAGCAAAGTCTCATGATATCAATAGTGAGTATTACTTCCAGGATTGATGATGAATATAATCATCATATATCCACCTAAACATTATATTTCACATTTATTAATTTATCCATTATCTTTCTCTATGCATAACATAAACATGAATGTGTGTGCATATAATATTAATAATAGTAAATACATAAAAATATACTAACTCAATCATAAATTCAATTATGTAACAAAGAATGGAGATTGTTTTAAAGCAAATACCAAATTCTAATTGTTGTTGTAGCTTCCAGACTTCCTAAAAAATATAAATAAACACTAAATTAACTGAAAATTGATTTCTATGAGCATATAAAATTGAATATATTAACATTAAAAAAATGCAAAGATTATATCAATACTATTAATAGTGTTTATGTTCAATTATAAATTTGAATAAACTTTGGTTCCTGAATGTTTTTTTCCTAAATATTTTATTTCGAGTTTAATAAATTAAAACAATTTTAATTTAAATTTCTTTTAGATTCTAGAAAGTTGTTTGAATGGCCATTGTAATGACTATCTAGATAATTAGAGAGATTAGTTAAGGTTTGTGGTGTAGCTCTAAACATTAAAATATTGCAGTAAATAATGTTAAGGAAATGACAAGCATTGGCAACCAGGAGTTACATTTTGCTTATACATACCCTCTTGACCAGTTATCTCACTTACTTTGGGGAAGGGAATCTGGATGGTACCTATTATGATGACTATAGGAACACAGATGGATGATTAATTCATGACTATATATAAATTCTTTTTTATGTAATGCAATGGGTCATCAATTTTGATGCTATACTCTTTACAATTGTAGCAGAGTACAATAATAAACAATTAAGTCACTTTATTTAGATTTGATCAAGATTCATGCTGCTGCTGATTAAACCATATACCATTAGCATAACTACTTCACATAAGTTACCCAGATTATATTTCCCAATCATGATACATCAAGCCTTCCCTCAGAAGGTTGTACTTAACTCTCATTCATAAACATTTTGTATATATACCCATAATAAGCTTAAACTATACATCTCTTAAATTTGAGCATCATTTTCATTTTTGAAAGAATATCAATCTTTGCCAACATCATCACAGTTTTTCTATTAACATCCCAACATTTCCTCAATACAGAACATGATTTCTCAGGATTAAAACTTTAATGCAATTTTTATATAATTCCTTCTTTATTTTGCTTACAGTTTTGACTGTCCTGCAGTCTTCATCAGAGTTTCCAACAACTTTCTCTCCTTCTCTCTAACTCTATTTTTTAATTTTTATTGGAAGGGGAAATCTAAAAAAATTCAGTTGTAGGTGTTGGGGGAGAAAAGAGAAAATAAAAAAAAATAAAGAAGGAATTATATAAAAATTGCATTAAAGTGTATATGGGGTGGGGATAATAATTTTTTTTAAATATATATGAAAATATGAAGAAAAATGTGAAAAAAGTAAAGAAGATATAAGAATAATACATTTCTCAGAATTGATAGTGAATTGTTCATAAATGAATTTGGAATGAGACCAATGAGATAAGAATAACACACTCAACTAAAAAATTTATACAACAAAATAATTTATTTAAAATAATTTTGATTGATATCCATTAGTGATAAATATTAATTTATATATACAGATATCATAATAAAACATGAATACTATCATATTGGGAAGAACAAGCAATTAATTAAAATTTAATTATGACAAGGTTAATCTATTTATTCACAAGCCCTTTATTTCGGATATACATATAATTGTGTAAAATCATAAATAAAATGATAATTACGAAAAAAGTAGTAATAACAAAAATATGAGTAACAAACTTCCTCAAAAGTAATAATTGTAAAAAAAACTTAAAATAATACAATAAAAATTAAATATATTTGTATGAATTATTTCTCTAAATTATTAATGCCTCTTATTTACATATAACAAATAACATATATGAAATATATTTTATAAAAAAAAACACTTTAATTTAATAAGTAATGCACTAAAAATGAAATATTTTTTCATTCATCATTTCTTTTTCTTTCTATTTTAATTATTAAATAATATTTTAATTTGCAAAGCGCCGATAGTTGAAAATTGAAATAAATCGAAATACTGCAAATCTCTAGCTGCCGTTACAATACTTAACTGACAGCCAATCAGATGGCATGGACAGCTGTCAAAAATGACATCCAAACCCAAACACACAACAAAGATTTTACGAGAAAAGGGCAGCCACCCTTTTCTCTACTCTTCTTTCTATATATCTAAGCTAGTCATAAGCATTTAGGTTTAGATTTTGCATTGTACATTTATGATTTAGACTCAGTGGGCTAATTGTGAAGATACTTAAAGTTTCAAGCTTTCAAATCTAAATGCTTACAACTGGCTTAGATATATAGAAAGAAGAGTCGAGAAAAGGGTGGTCACCCTTTTCTCGTAAAATCTTTGTTGTGTGTTTGGGTTTGGATTTCATTTTCAACAGCTATCCATGCCATCTGATTGGCTGTCAGTTAAGTATTGTAACGAGCGCTAATTATTAAAGTAAATTTTTTAAAAAATATACCACCATCTATTGAATATCAATGAAAACTTACTAAACTGATATCAATGTGGTTTGAGATTTACCCTGCCAACACTGATAGATTGGACAATCAGCTGGACCATCTTGAAAACCCTTCCTTTCACTCTTGAAATATAAATAAAATTATATTGCATTGTTATCAATATCTAACAACTGTACAAAATTTGAAGTTATTCTATTCGATAGAAATATATTGCAAATCTGTTACAAGATCTGACTCAAACAAACAGACAAATAAAATTTGTAAGTTAAGTAAAAACATTAAAAAAAAATCTCATTGTTATTTATTTGATAACTCAGTATGACTATTTTTGATCATAGATATACCTATTTATCACAGTCCCTAAATCTGCCTTAATCATACATGTTCTAGTCTTTGATATCAGTTATGGTAAAATTTTTAGGTATTGGAAGATCACTTGATTTCTTTCATGTTACATTTTAGTATCTTAGTGTTAAAAATCTTTTATTTCATTGTTAGGTTTGATAACTACAGGCAATGAGAAAAGACTTCTATCATGGCAAGACATATATATTAATATTTTTGGACAGATAACTGATATTGTTTTATAATTGGATAAACTACATGGTTCAAGTTATAGCTGGTGCATTTCTGGTGGTTTGAACATATGACTTTAATAATTTTTATCCTAAAAAAATATATTTTATAGTTGCATTTAAATTAACACTGTGAAGTACTTTTAACAGCTGTATTATTTTCAAGACAAAGAATTGTTATTGAATTAATGTGGCAAAAATTGATGAGTCCTTATTTCTTTTTTAACTGAACAATGTTCTTTACATGTACTTAGACTCTCGGCCAATATTTTCTTATCTTCTTTTCTTTTCTTATATATATATAGCTATACCAATATATAATGAGAACACATCTTCCCATTACCCCCAGTTACAATTTCTTTATTTTAATTGTAAACAAATCATTTTTATTAGGCAATTTTTTTTTTTACAAACTTGGAAAAGATGATTCGAAATTCATCTAGATCATTATACAGTATATCATTAAATGAACATAAAAACAATCAAATGCAATGATGTATAAATTACAATAGGTATATGGAGTTTGCATAATACAAAACTTTTTTTTTTAAAAATTTTGAATTTTTTTAAAAAAAATAAAAAAATTTTTCCTCCCCCCCCCCCCCCTTTAAAATATCTGAAAAAATAAAAAAAATAATTTTTTTTTGGATTGTTTTTTTGTTTTTTTTTTTCTTTTTTTTTTTTTTTAATTAAATAAAAAAGAAAAAAAAAAAAAAAAAAAATATTTATAAAATAAATAAAATTTTTAAATTTTTTTTTTTTTTTTTCCTTCTTTTCCTCTGGCTTGGGAGTGTTGTTGGTGGGTGCGGTGGCTCTGGCCCGGCCCTGGGGCGTGGGCAAGGTTCAAATATACAAAGAACATACAAATGCAACGGCGTATAAATTATAAAAGGCACATCTTGCAAATACATATCAAAGGAGTATTATTCTTCTTGTATAAACTGTGATAAACAGAGTAGCAAAAATTCAAAAAACATCAATCACTAAAACTATTTTGCCAAGTGCTGCAAAATATTAGATGTGGAAAAGATTTGGAAAAATAGTTTGATATTTTTGAATTTTTGCTACTCTGTTTATCACATTTTATATGTGAAGAAAAATTTTGATTATCTGACAGAGTTTTTGTGTTATTTATATCAAAGGAATACAAATTAAAAAAAAAAGAGAGAAAAGGAACAAATTTACTTATAATGGGATCTGAAGAGAGACTAGGCTCGTAAAGCATCAACAATGTCTGAAAGGGCAACCGCCCGGTCTCCATTTTGTTTTCGCTTTACTTTAATATGATAATTACCACTAATTAGCTATTTTTCAACCAAAATAAGATTACCAGATATAGTTTTAATTAAACCATCAAATAGATTTACAAAAAAAAAAAATAATTTTTTACGAGTACAAAAATTCGTTCCCCCCCCCAAAATTGTATATATTATATTTATTATTTATATATCTTTATTCTCCTCTTTTTTTTCTAGAGAAAGTTCTAAGCTAATATTTTAAAAGCCCCCCAGAATATGGGGTCTATTAAAAAAATTTTTTTTTATAAGTAAACATATAATTTTTAAAGCATGCGTAATTTTACAAATCTTTTAGTTTCAGGTTTGACTTTAAAGAAAATTAACTTTCATTTTGTATTTACTAAGTTTAATAATTTTTTTTAACTTTAAAATATATATATTCAAGTTAAAACAAAATATAAATCACCAATCAAGAGAATCTTATTTATTTTAATTATCTTTATTTTCTACTTTAAAGTGTTTATCTGCCCCTTTATTTGGGATTAAGGTAAATTGTAATTTAGACTATATCATACTTGGCTAAATACATATAATTGCAATAAAAAGCATCATATGAACATGTTTATTAATAGGGAATATCAACTTCTTTCAAGAATTATCCAAAGCAAAAACATGGATTGTCATCTACTTAATTGGAGGTTTGTTGCACACCGTTCAGGCAATCAATAGCTTAAAGATAAGGTCAAATTTGATAATATATATTAAATATGTAAAAAAACTATTTGTAAAATAAATTATGTAAATTATAAATTGGTATTTATCATTATTATGTGATGTATTTCTTTGTTAGTTATCAAGTAAAAAAAACAATATTATATTCTTGTAAAAGATTGACCAATTACTATAATTACAATGTGAATAATTTCCAGTGGTCACTTTTCAATATCATTAAGAGTTTGAAGGCTTTTTTTACTTTAAACCAACTAAAAATCAATGTTCACCAGAGCCAATGCAAATAGTAGCATATTAAATGTTAATTAATATTTCATAAGTTAAGAATATATTTTCTGGTGTTCTTCCATTCTCTTAAACATCTCAAAATTTAAAGATGCTAGAAAAAATTAACAATCTTAATCTATTAATTACCCCAATTGGGAACTGGTGGAGATAGTGTATTGCCACTGCTAGAGACGTCATTTCTGCATAAACTCGCAGAAATATCCACAGTAGGGGCCCAAAAGCAGCAATGCTTGCTCCAGCCACTAGGTGGCACCAGTATCTCAAACATAATTGCTGAGATATTCTTGACTTCGTTTAAGGAGAAGCCACAATACATTACATCACATCACACCAATACAGTCGCATTTACATTACAATAAATTGCTTTATCAAAACTATATTTTTCTACTAATGTATTTTGGTAACTTATTGTATAAATAAGCAAGCACATGCAACAGAATGTATCCTATCTTAGTCTTTTCATTAAGTGATTCTCTCTCTAAATCACAAAAGTCGTCAATGCGTTGATGGCCTAGTGGTTAGCGTTGCTGCCTTCCAAGCAGCTGGCCCGGGTTCACTTCCCGGTCAACAGATTTGACATATTAAAAAAATCAGAAAAAGTCATAAAATTGAATTATTTAAAATATAAAATTTTAAATATAGAATATTTAAATATTTTGTAGTGTATATCAATTTTATAAACAACTATTTTGTCACAATTTGATAATTATTTCCTATTTAATTTTATTATAATCTTTTGATATTTAAAAACAAAATATGCAAATAATAAACAAAAATGGATTGAAATAATTTTCTGAATACATTTCATGCCATATCATCAACATCATTTTGAACAAAGTATTAATTCACTACAGAATAAAAATCTCTTCAAGTTTAATCCAGTGTCTCTGAGCCTGTCATCTGCAATCATACCAGTATACTTTATAATTTCATCCATACACTTCACACGTGGTCTGTTTCTTGGTCATTTGCAAACTCTTGGCATCAGGATTAGGACTTCAAATGTCTATCTATTATCATAAGAAATGATAATTAGAAGAGTAATTATGGAATGGGAGAAACAGGATTGAAGTAGATCTGCAGTGAATTAATAATTATTAAAAAATGATAATAATTGTTTAACATCGATTATGATTAAATATCTGGTAAAAATAATCTTGGTATTTGAAATAACATAGTATGTAAAGCTTTTGAGATTCGATAAACAATTATATAGGTGAAATGGAGAGAAATTTTATTGAAAATTTGTAGAGAGAAAGTTACAATTTTGTGAATATATATGTTAAAACAGGCATGGACAACCTTTCCTAATTTGGAGGCCAAATTATAATTCTGTCTCTAAATCAAACAAAGTAATAGTGAATGAATTAAAGCAAGTTGCTACTTCATATTTCATTTATTTATGGTTTTGTATAAAGATCTACATAAATTTTATAATAAGGACATGATTTAATGTGATGATTGGTCTTGTACTTCAACAACGACACTCAATATTGATATTAATATTACTTAAGGATAATTGCATAGAACTTTTGAGATTTTTGTCTGTTATTCTTGTCCAATTTTTTGATTTATTGTATTTTATCTTTGAAAAAAAAAACTGTTCATGCATATGGTGTTGCTGAAAAGAGAAATAATTTTCCTTGAAAAGCCCTATAAATTTGTATATATTTCTTCCACCAATAAAATGTATAAAAATCCATCAAAGAAATATTGCTAAATTGTGATTTTAGTGCTAAATCCAATTGAATATTAATAAGTTCAACATGTGAATTTCCTGGCATATTATTTACATCAGCATCTATCAGACAAGCAAATATAAAAAATGTGGACTCTTTGTTTTGGAAGTCAGAAAACCTTGCATCGAGTTGTTCTATTAGTGACTTCAGTTCATTTTCACAACAATTATTAGGGATATTTTTATGAGTTACTAGAGTAGAAAAATGATAACAATTTTTAGCTCTTATCTGACTTTCTAACAATTTTAGTTGATTACATTCAGCTTTAACATGTACATACAGTTCATGAATCTTGTTTTTGTAATTTAAGATTCAGTTCATTTAGATATCTGATGGTGACATTTATAAGAAAAACTAAATCACACATCCACTCATCATCTCTAACTTGGTTAATGGTTTTTCCTTTTATAAGCATAAGATCTGCAATATCTTGTCTCAGATCATAAAATCAGTTTAACATTTTACCTTTACTCAACCATCTCACTTCACAATAATAAGACACATCTTCATAATCCAAAAGTAGGTCTGCCAAATATTGCTTAAATTGGTGGTGATTAAGTATACATGACTTAATAAAGTTAATATTGGCAACTACAACTTCCATAACATTTGTAAATTTATTGATTTTGCACACAGATTTTGTTGGTGGATAATGCAGTGAAAATTTGTTAAATTTTCTGAATGGATCAATCCTTTCCATGCACCAATGTTAAATTTTCTGAATGGATCAATCCTTTCCATGCACCAATCATTGCAGGGGCTCCATCACTGCATATTCTAGATAGTGAACTCCATTTAAGCCCATATCTCTCAAAAACTGTTTTGACTTCTTCAAATATATCTTCACCAGTAGTTGTCCCTTTTAATAGCTGAAACACCAATAATTCTTCTGTGTTGTTAAAATCTGCATCAACTTCCTGAATAAATAGCTAGTTATGCTGTATTGGAGGAATCAGTGCTGTTATCCAGAGCAATTGAAAATGCTTCAAATCTAGCAATCTTTTCTTTTAAACTTTTTTGGATATCATCGACCATGATTTCTATTCATCACATAACAGTGCATCTTGAAAAACTAATATTCTCAAAGTCTTTTTTCTTTTCAGGACATATTATACTTGCAACAACCAGCAGGCATTCTTTGATAAATTCTCTTTCACCAAATAATTTAGAATGCTTAGCAATTTATTTTCACTTATCACAAAGCTGGTTTTAACAGTGCTGCATTCTTTGCTTGTTGAACATTTGCTGCTGGGTATTCAAGTTCTTCTTCAACTTCTGTATTTCATCTTTTTGTAATTGTTTATCAATTTTTTGGTGATCTACATGTCTTGAAATAGGATAACTCTTCAAGTTATATTCTTTGTTGACAGATATGGATTTGTTGTGCAGCAAACATATAGGCAAACCTTTATTCAGAATAAAATAATAATCCTCTATTTAGTTGTCTTGAAATTGATAATTTTCTGCATTTACTATTCTTTTTTTTGACATAATCCCTGGCATTGTCTCAAATTTCAAAGCTACATTCAGATCTATCAAACAAAACTGTTTTTTACACTGCAGATACTGAACAGAACACAATGTAAATGCAGGCACCAAACAAAGCACATGACTAATGCAAGTACTGAATTGACATGTTGTAACACATTCACACATCATTAGTCAAAGTGAGAAAGAGACTTTCATGGGAGAAGGATGGTATGATTTACACATGGCATATGATATCAGCTTCATTATTTCAAAATATTAATTCTGAGAGATGTCAGCATATTACAGACATATACAGATTTTTGAGTGCGATTAACATCACCTTTTGTTATGACAAAGCAATGAAGGAGGTGGATTAAAACAAGATTTGTGATTGACAGAAGCTTTAGATTGTATTACTCTGAGGCCAAATTAAACAAAAATATGATTTTCAGTAATTGTTAATGATTATGGCACAATATTTTTTAAATACTTATTATTAAACCAAGAAACTACATGATTAGTATGAGATTGTCTTTGAAAATATTTTATTTTTAAAAAGACCACTCTTAGAAAGTACATTATAAGAAAGTGTAAGCCACCATTATTGGCTTTAAAAAATTGCTTTTGCAAAGATGACAGGTAAATTATTTTAATAATATTAAATAATTTATTAACTTTTAGAATTTTGTTAATTCTTTGATGATAACTAATTCTAAGTATATTATTTTTTTAATAACATAAAATTCTAAAATGTAATATTTCATTGATATAACTTTTTCAATAGGTAGCATGCAACCAATGAACATGTGATTTCTGTTATCAGTAAGAATTTCATTTTTATATTTATTTTCATGATTTTAAAATATTAAAATTTCATTTTTAAAATTTAATCATTAGAAGGCTAATAAAAATATTATAAAATCTAAATTAAATATATAATATATATAAAAAAAGATTTAATTGCAAAAAAAAAAAATCAAACATGGAGTCATATTTAAGGTAACACTCACTAGGTTCTATTCAAAAATCTGACTGGCAGATTTGACATTGAAAGACTTAATTAATTAATGTTAGTAGAACATACCGTGTTTACTCCCACCATGAATGAGACAAACATCACTGAAATATATTAGTGACTGGCCGAATTAAAAAGAAATAGAGAATAGGATCTGGCCTGCAGACCAGAGGTTGGCCATATGAGTATTAAATGAATGATAATCAGAAACTATAACTAATTTTTGGTATAATATAAGACCCAACAAAAGATGAAAGCTTTATAGAATAATGACAGATGACATTAAAGAATGGTATGGAGCTAAACTATATTAATTCATTCTTTTTGCAAAAAACTAAAAAGAATTGATGAAAAAATTCTTACATTCCTATAAATACTTAGCCCACAATTTCTGATAATGATTTTTGCAATATATTTTATAATTGGATCATCATTGTCTTATCTTTTATATTTATAGAGTACTATAAAAACCAAATTATGTTTGATGTATGATAACACATATCTATGAACAGGATTTAACTCGTGTATATCCACAAAGATATATATAAAATCTTATTAAAGCAACAATTCATTCCTTATTATTATTTTGTCATAGAACTATTTTCAGTACTTTTAATAACAGATGATCCTATATATGAGTAAGTTATAAAAATTAATTAAATTATAAGTCAATTTACTGTTTTTATAATTAAATTATATATATATTGATAAAATAATGGTAAATGCATATAGATATAAAATATAATTTCAAAAAAAAAATGAAATAATAAAATAAAATGAAAGAATTAGTTTTATCTTTATATTTTTCAATTCTATATAATTATGTTAATATTTGAATACAAGTATAATTTATATACTTGGAGTTTGGATGTAATTATAGGAGATTTGAACACAGAACTTTCAAGCTCCCTTCAGCTATCCACTTTATTTCATACAACCAATACACATGACCACACACACGTGAAAAAAATAAATGATCTTCAATAACAGTATTTCGTGCTGAATCAGCACTTCAAACCAAATGGGAATACTTATCTCTTTTGTAGACATTTGAGTTAAATCAGTAGCAGGAACTACTTTATCATCAGCTGTAAAAATGTCTTTGCTTAAAAAAAACAAAAAATCATAAGATAAAGTTGTAATATTTGTTATTTATAAAACTAATATAAAAACAATTAGTATTTTACATGTGAGTTCTTAACATATCAAATTTTTTTTTTTTAAAAAAAAAAAACATTTTCATTTTTTACATACACAATTAAACAATTGAAAAGTTTAATGATTTACTTTTTAAAATAATTTATCAAAAAAATGGTTAAGGGGGAGAGGAATTCATTAACCTGCCTGATTAACATAAGAAAGTAAGACCAAAATCACACTTTTCTTTATTTTTGCCGTAATATCTTATAAATACAATTTATCGAAACCGCTTCAAATACTTTTTTTTGAAAAAAAAAAAACGATTTTTTTAGAAGATCAAACTAAACTTGCTCTGAAGAAGACTGCAGGTCAGTCGAAATGTAGGTGTATGTATATGTACAAATAAGGAGTTTTCCTAAAAAGTGTTTGAAGCGGTTTGGATAAAATATACTTATAAGAAAGTAAGATTAATATTTTTTTATTTTTTTGATTGTTATAATGTCAAAGTAAATGAGTAATGCTGTGTTCAGAACGTATTGCAAAAATATATCCAATATATATATATATAGTACATTTATTAATTTTTAATATTTTCATTTGCATACTAGTGCTTTGAAAAAACAGGGAAGTTATAATGAGAGGAGTGATAAGAACATTTTGATGAATTATTACTAAATATCTTCTTACGTCTAAAAAGTTGTTAATCCATAAATATTAGAAAATTAAAAACACTTGATTAAAGAATATTGACTTGTAAATGAGCTCTTTCTCTAATGTATCACTCATTGTCCAATAACATTTTTTAAATTATTATTTAGTACAATAATAAATATAGGGAATTTGAACTCAGACTTTCAAGCAACCTTCAACTATCCACACTATCTCATACTACTGATACACATGACCACATACATGTAGAAAAGATAAATAATCACCAACATTCGTATTTTGTGCTGAACCAGCACTCATCAGTTGTTCAGATTAGCATCTCCCATATATATATATAATCAGTGCTCAGTTTATATTACGATAGCAAATCTTTATACTTTAATGGACAGGCTTCAATCCACTCCAACTCCTCAGCCACCAATACCATTGAACATCTGATGATAGAATGCCCAAATCCCATGATAATGCCAATATTGTTGTCATGCCCATGTTGACCTCAAGTCACTCTGACCTCTCATATATAGGATAGTATCCATTTAAATACATAGAAGAGGGATGGGCAGAATGCAGGCTTAAGGTGTAAGATCTGAAATACAGGCATTCTTATACCTGGAAATTAATTGTAAATATAGGGAATTTGAACTCAGACTTTCAAGCAGCCTTCAACTATCCATACTATCTCATACTACCAATACACATGAATTTACATCTGGTGTACCAATATGCATACAAGCTAAATGTCGCTGCTCTTATTGTTGGGATTGCATTTTTTTTGTATACCTGGATAATTTTTGCCATTGTTGTGTCTTTCTGATGGTAGTTATTTATCATTATTTGTCTTACCTTTTCAATCCCAGACAATCATTTAGGAAATGATGTTGGGTTTCTTCTTCTCTTTGGCACAACCTGCACAGTGGGTCTATTTTCATAAAGAACCTTTTACAATGGATGAAGTGTGATGTAGGCAAGGCTTTCAGATTTACTTTGACTATGAAGTCAAAGAATTTAGGTTCCAGGTACCATTTTTTTTATGAGCTGTGCATTGTTTATTTCAAGGACCATTTTGCTGTTGATATCTTGTTGTGTCTGCTCTATTAGGCTATGTATGTGTATTTAATTGGGTTAGTCAGGGTTATTTTGTCTCTTTGATTTCTTATGCTGTCTAAAAGTGTGGCTATATAGTTGTCTTTGGGAGGTGGTTGGTCAGTGGGTATTATATTTATTTTTTGAATATTTGGAAACTTTGTAAATGTTGTTGTAATCAGCAGGTTTATTATTTTTTGTGAGTAAAAAGTTGGAATTGCATGTAGTCCAAGCCCGTTTAGTTTTGTGGGTTGGCTTAATTGCTTCATTACCACCTTTTTATTCCAAAGTAGTTTATTGCACAGGGAGTTTACTGCTGATATAAATTTTTTGGTAAACTTTATCACTGGTAGGTAGTATGTGATTTTTGTCATTATCAATTGGTTGAAGAGAGCAACTTTTGAGTATAAAGAAATGTATGATTTAGCAAGTGAGTCTGTGGTTCTTTTTGCTTGTGTTAAGATTTTGTCTTGTATTGTTCTTCCATCTGCCCCATCTCCAAATGAAATGAGAAACCCAGAAACTTACTTGGTTTTCCTTGGTATATTTGTGTGTTGGTTTTCCCAGTAAAAATTGACCACATGGCTGATTTATTAGTATTTATTTTCAGATGAAATTTTATTGTATAGTCCTCTATTATTTTTTGGAATGTATATAGTTATTTCTTTGAAGTTAGAAAAACTGTAATGTCATCCATATAGGCTATACAGGGTATGTAAATATTGGTGTTTGGTATTCGTATTCCTTGTAATTTTTCCTTGATTTTTTCAAGTAGAGGGTTTATGTATAGTGTGAAAATTAGTGAACTTAGTGGAGATCCCTGGGTAATGGATTGATTAGGATATAAAGTGGTTGGTTCTTCCATTTAGCATAATGTGTGTTTCCCTATTTAGGAGTAGGTTGGCTATCATGTATAAGATTGTTCTTGGTATTTTTTTTTAATTGATTGATTAGTTTGTTGATGGGGCAAAGGCACTTTCAAAATCCAATTGTACTACCATGGGTCCATGTTTTTTATTGTTGAATTTACTATTGTTTTAAATCTTAGAGCTGCTTGGCCTGTTGAAGACCCTTTTTTAGCATACTGATGTTCCGATATTATTAGTAAGATGTAGGGTTCTATCTTTTCTTTTAGTACGTTTTCTAGTATTTTGATTCCCAATGGCTCCATTGAAATGGGTCTTAAATTTGTAATTTCCAAGATGGATATTTTTTCATGAAAGGGACCATTGATATCGGGATTAGACCTTGTAATTTTTGTGAAAGTTGTTTTGCTAATTGACATAGTAATTTATTTGTAAATTGACTTAGGTGAGTTAGTACAAATTTTGGGATCCTAGGTGGTCCTGGGTGACAAGTGCTTTGTAATGTGAGTATTCTTGAAAAATCTATTTTATAAAGGGTTTCATTTTCTGGTTTTCTAAAGTAATTTTTTGGGATCTTTCATTGGTTGTTGTGAGTTTACTTCTGAAGTATTGAAAGATGGGTTCTATCATGTTATAGCCTGTTATCACTTTATTCCCTGTTTTAATTGTCATAGATACTTTGTTAGTGGATGGGTATTCTAATGCCCACCTAATGTAACCACGGGTCCAAGTGTGCAAAACTTAACCTCAACACATTCCACCACAAGCTAGAAAAAATAAAAAAAGAGATAACATGATAGCACCACCAGATATTTTTGCTACAACTTTGTCACTATTCAAACTAAAATCAGCACTACAGTTGAACAACAGGAAAAGAGATACAGAATAATACAGCTAAAAAAAAGAACACAATACACCAAAACTGGCAAGACATACATGACGGAGTCCATCAATATAATGTATATAAAAAAAAATTAGATAAGCTGAATTCAGGCAACTTTCGATGCCTTAAGAGTAGCAAAAACACAACATAAAAAACTCAAGAGAAAGCTTCTATTTCTCTCCTATAAATCTGTAAACAATCTATGCCCAGCAGAACTGTTTAGACACAGGAATAGACTTATGCTTAATGTGTAAGCCCAATCTTACTGATGTAATCATTGGTTTTTAATCGATAAAGTATGCTTTGAAACACTACTAGTACACATGATCACACACATGTATTTCAAATCTTACACATTAAGCCTGAATTCTACCCAACACTCTTCTATGTATTTAAATGGATACTGTCCTATACCTGAGGGGTCAGAGTGACTTGAGGTCAACATGAGTATGACAACAATATTGGCATCAGCATGGGATTTGGGCATTCTATCATCAGATTTTCAATGGTATCGATGGCTGAGGAATTGGAGTGGACTGAAGCCTGTCCATTAAAGTATAAAGATTTGCTATCATAATATAAACTGAGCACTGATTATATATATGTGTGTGGGAGATGATAATCTGGACCCACTGATGAGTGCTGATTCAGCATGAAATACTTATATTGGTGATTATTTATCTTTTCTACATGTGTGGTCATGTGTATCAGTAGTATGAGATAGTATGGATAGTTGAAGGTTGCTTAAAAGACTGAGTTCAAATCCCCTATATTTACAATTAAGTTCCAGGTATTTCAAATCTTAGTACAATAATACAATTTGTCTGATTACAAATATGTTTTCTTTAATTAAAAACTTAACTATAAATATATAATATTCAAAGATATTTCAATTGTTTAATTTAGTATATGATAAATAAATTTTATTCAAGATTGTCTATTTCATAATATGAATTTTTTCCATTTACTAATTGCAATCTAATTATTTTCAAATAAAGTTGACATATAATTAAATCCCAGTGTAATTTATTTATTATTAATCATTTCTTGATGCTATTTTTTATTTTTTTAAAAAAATATTTATAGAAAAATAATTATTATCATTACTTTAAATATCTACCAGGCCATTGTAGAATGAAGAACTGTAAAAGTTTAAACCAATTTCTCCACTTCATAGCTTTTCTTTTTTACATCACTGCAACAGATTTCTTTATCTCATCCAACCTTCTCACATGTGGTCTTTTTCCAAATTAATATTCTGGTAGTTCTCTTGCTGTCATCTTTTATGACAATGGCATTTTAGTTTCATAATTCTTTCAATGACATCTCTTTTCTCATTCACAAATGTTGCTTTTATATTCTAATTTATACCTCTCCATACTGTGTTCTTTGGTTTGATAACTTGTTCTACCATTCACAAATCCATAAGTATGAATTGGTAAAACATATTTATTAAACTTCTTTTTCAAGCATATAAGCATATCTTTTTTACATTATTACTTCTATTAAAAAAAAAAAAAATTCCATCCAAGTTTAATTCTAAGGAGAATTTTATCCATCATGTTTCCATCTATATTAATAATTTATTTAAGGATTTTAAAACTGTTAATTTGTTTTCTAATTAATTACTATCAATATTTATTTTCTACAAAGGTTTAAAAAGTGGTTGAACATTAGTTTAGACTTTTTTTTAGCATTTGTCTTTAGTTCTACTTTCTTGATTTTGTCTGACAGCTCGTGCAAAATTTTCTGAAAAATCATTTTTTGTACCAATAACCACATAATCTGAATGATTTAGATAATTTGATATATAGGGTATTTGAGCACAGATTTTTCACACGACCCACCACTCTCCACTCTATCCCATAACACTGATACATTTGAATACATATATGTTGAAAAGATAAATAATCAGCAATATACGTATTTCATGCTAAACCAGCAATCATCAGTTGGTCCAGATTATCATCTCTACACATATATGCTATAAGTGCTCAGATATATATTAAGATAGCCAATCTTCATACTTTAATGGACAGGCTTCAATCAACTCCACACTCCAACTCTTCAACCGTCCATCCAATTGAAAATCTGATGATGGAATGCTCAAAGTAATTTTTATTCCTTTAGCTTCTCATTTCAGTCAACTGTTAAACTATTGTAACAAATTTTAGTGAGATGAGAATTACCTTACCAGACACCATTATCAATGTTATTTTTTTAAGTATCTCCATGTAATCTGATCACTGTTATTATACTTTTGGTAAATATTCTTCAGAATATTTACAATATTCTGGGTCAATGTTCTACAGCATTAACCAGTGTCAAAATACTATCAAAATCAAATGCATTTTTGTAATCTATAAATCTAAAGCACAATGTCAACTAATACTCATTGTTCTTTTTGCAATTTTTATTAATATTTTCATATGAATTACTATGTAATAACTATTTTTAAATTCGGCTTATTCTTTTTATTGATTGGAATCCAAAGTTCTTGGGAGATAAATTTTAATGATTTCAATAAAAATCTTGTATAAAACTGATTAGAAGATAGATCTGTAATTTCTAATAGTTTATTTTTATTTTTCTTATATATCAAAATGATTATCGCATTCTTCCAATTATCGGATATATCTTTATTATTTCAATATTTAGCAAATTGCTTTTGCTAGAAACTTGTTTATTTTTTCACCCATTTTTAAAAATTAATTTTAATGATTCTCTCATTTTCTGGAACTTTATTATTCTTCATACATTTAATTGCACATTTAACCTTTTCATTTATAATAATTGGAATTTTAAAAGGCATTGTCATAAATGTAGGGTTAATTTGTTTTTATTATTGTATAGTTCATTGTGACTTTTTTCAGTTACTTCATGATGTCCTCCCCCCTACCTCACCCAATCCTAATAATAATGACATATTTTTTTGTATTACTCTTTCAATAACAAGATGTTTTATATTTTTGAGAATTTTGTTCTTTCCTGTAGTTTTTCTCACCACTTCATAGTAATATTTTTATCTCTCATCATTAACTCTGTTTCATAATGGTTTATAGAATTTCAGATATTCAATTCTTCTAAATGAATCATTTAAAATATTTTCATATTCTTCCTTTTCTTCATAAATTGACTTGTAACAACTGAAAATTCACGGGTGAATTTCTAGGTTTTTTGGACCAGCTATATCTATGTAACAATTGTTAATAGAGTGTCAGTTATTTTTTTATCGATCTCATTTATGACAGAACCAGCGATGAAGTCTTTTAAAATTTTAAACAATTTGCAAGTTCTTATTTAATTTCACTGAATATTTCTGAAAGTTAGAAATATCAATTGCTAACACAGTCATTCTTAAGTTTTACATTGTCGTTTATCTTACACATCACTATTTAATGATTACTTTTTGTGTTGAATCTTACATTACAGTTTTGAATTTTTATATTTTTTACGAGTCAAAATATGATCTGACTCTGCTATATTTTTATCTAGATGCTTAAATATTTATTTCTGCTTCAGATTTTTCTCTCCTTCGCACACAAAAAAGAGGAACTTATATATTTTCTGGAAATTTCATATGTGTAAGTCATCTTTTACTTTTATCTTCATAACTAAATTTACCAATAACACATTTTTCTTCTAATCATTTCCCAATCTCCCATGACAATTTTAAAATATGATTAAATGCATTTTATCATTTTGTATGTCTATACAAAAATCCTCTTCTTCATCATCACAATGACAATGTATTGGGATATAACCTGAATTATCTGCATTTAACATCTTCCATTAAGTTAAATAACTAATCTTACCAGTCTGTTTGATATACTAATAATCTTCACATTATTTTATTTTTATCCCACTCTTCAATTGTGATTTCAATATCCATATCTTTGTAGAAGAGCCAATTTTCAAATCAATTATTTCTCCGACTTTTTTTTTAACTTTGTAAAGTGTACAATGCTCCATTTACTATAAGATAGTTCTTTCATTTGTGAAGCTATCCTGACTTGAATGATAACTTCAATTTACAATCAGGGGATTCTTGACATCTTTTGCCATTGTTTGATAACTATTGCTTTGGCCAACAATTTTACCGGCCTCTAAGAACATATAGGCTAAACTCTCCATGTGGAAGTACCATCAGTACAAGCCAGAGTAATCAATGGATGCAAGAAGGTTTGTGCATAAAATCCCCATCTAGTGCCTACTCATCCAATATCCTCAGATTAGTTTCTAGCTTGTGGATTTCATCAGTGAGGAAACTAGTCGGGGAATATTGGATGAGTAGGCACTAGATGGGGATTTTATGCACAAATCTTCTTGCATCCATTGATTAACTCTGATTTGCACTAAGTGGCATTACTGTATGGAGAGTTTAGCCTCTGTATAAACAGCTTGTGTAAGCATAAAGAATGGTGATCATATGATATTTAGTCTCTAGGAAGTGAGTGTTAAAATTGTAAATATAAAATAAAATCAGAATTTATACACATAGGCACCTATTCTGCCTTCAAGAAAAGTCAATTAATGACTCAGCTCCTAAGAAAATAAGATTATATAACTTTCTTAACACTCAAAAGTAAAATCTGATGTTGATGAACAACCTGTCTATATTCATTTACCATGGGAATAATCATGTGGAAATGATTAATAGCAAATTTCCTTTTTGCAGATAGATAAATGATAAGTATTATCTATTATCAGAGCATTTTTTATTACTTATCTGACAATAGTACAAATTACTTTATCTATAAAGCTTTATTTCATTTTTAAATTTAGTGTGTTTTTTTTAATATTAATAAGTATTTTATTATAATTGATTGATTGATTAAAAATTTTTAAGAAGCATTTTTTTTAAATGCATACCAAAGTTTGGTTCTGTATCATTCACTAAACATTGATGTTTTAAAATGTGTACATTAAAAAAAAAATACCAAAACGAAACAAGTACATTGAGATAATCACTACATTAATAATGATACAAAATAATAATTGTATTAATTTTTTAATAAAGGTAAAAATCAAAGAAGAGTCTCAGTATAAGCAATTTTAATAGAAAAAAGAAATTATGTAAACTATAGAAATTATACAGAGGCAAAACTCTCCATCCAATAGCACCACTCAGTGCAAGCCAGAGTAATCAATGGATGTAGGAAGGTTTGTGCATAAAATTCCCATCTAGTACCTACTAATCCAATATCCCCAGACTAGTTTCTAGCTTGTGGCTTTCATCAGTGAGGAGCCTTGGATCTGAGAGCACTACACCTAGATTTTAGGATCTAATGCAACTCTCCATCAGTCACTGAACTATTGGATGAGTAGGCATTAGATAGGGATTTTATGCACAAACCTTCCTACATCCATTGATTACTCTGGCTTGCACTGAGTGGCACTATTGTATAGAGAGTTTTGCCTTTGTCTAAACAGCTTGGGTAAGCATAAAGAATGGTGATCGTGTGAAAATTGAATGATTATCTCAAGCCTAGTAATGTTCTAAAGTTTTAGATATTCATTGACATGCCGGAGGTAAGCATATAGTTGTAGCTAGTCCAGTTTCAGAAAAGTTTTTAATATGAAAAGCCATTTTGTTAAACTCCCCTCCTCATAAAAGAGCTACAAGAAAAGAGGTGAAAAATAGGTTTATGAAAACTATGAATTTGTATGGCTGTGGATACATTTAAACATTTATTTTAGCAAAATCTGTATATATATATTCTAACAAAAATAAAAATTCTCTTAAAAATAAACAAAAAATTGCACCGACAGTTTAGTTTCTTTACAATTTTCTAATATTTAAATATTCATCATTTACAATAATTACTATTCTATAATAAAGCTGAATTAAAGAAACAATGGTGTAAAGTACATTTTTTCGTTCCTAAAGTCATTAAAATATTTATTTACAAATTACAAGAGAAAATAAAGAATGTGTTTATGTTTCTCATGATAAAAATAGTCACATGATTGGGATCAAAGAGTCGTATGCGGTTCATGAACTGCAATTTCTGACCCCCTCCCATCTAATGGTTTGATTTAAATATACAGTACAGTATATATCTGCTGATAAATTAATTCCATTCTGCATTACCAGCAATGTTGATAAAGGTATGCTTATAAACATCAAAACTCCCAAGAATGTGATTTGCTCTCTTTGTCTATATATACATTGAGCTGTGTTCAATTTAAAAAGTTTACATATTAAATCTTATTTAATTATTACAATGAAAGTATTAAAAGAGCAATGCTTTCTCCAGCCTTGCACAATTGATTATGAAATTATAACACTTCAGTGCCATATTGCACCTGACTGATAAATTAATTTCGCCAACAATGTTGACAAAGATATGCTGATAAGTCAAGTGTTGGTGGCCTAGCGGTTAGCATAGCTGCCTTCCAAGCAGATGGCCCGGGTTCGCTTCCCGGTCAACGCTTTGACATATAAGAAAAATAAAGATATGCAGATAAACATCGGAGTTCCCCAAAATAGGGGGATTCATTATATTCATGATCCTTTGTTCAATATTTACAGTGCTTTTAATTCATAGCCTGGGGAAGGAAGATTTACTCCCTTTGTCATTGAGCTATGTTTAATTTAAAGTTTATATATATATTAATTCTAATATATATATTACTTATCCTGAAAATAAAATAAAGCTACAGTTCAACAAATAACACAAAAATATTACATCCGTAAAAGAATGACATAATTACTTATGAAGGAGGTATGTAATCTTCCGATAACAATAATCGATTACGTCTAGAAGGTAGTCATGACAGCTAGCGCTACTCTCCTGATGATAGAAGATTGTTTCTAAAAGATTTGCAAGTGATGCTTCATGATGTAGCTGAAAACAAAATTTATTTTATTCAGTGAAAGGTTCTTGTTTTAAAAGCATAAAAACAAAGTTATAAATAAGATATAGATAATAAATATATCAGCGATCTGTATATGTAATCATCAAAATTATATATGCAACTTCTCATTTCTTCTCGTTCCTTTTAAATTATAGCACCACATAGCAAATATATAAACATTTTTCCGTTTTCTTTTCAAAACTTGCTTATTCAATATTTTACTATACTGTAATTTTATTTTTTTCCATCATAACAACGTTTCAACAAGTTTTGAAAAGAAAAAGGAAGAATGTATATATATTTTATATGTAATCATGTGAAAGGAAACCAAACTTCAGACATGCGCTACTGGTATTAATTTTAACACTAACAGCGCATATCTGAAGTTTGATTTCCTTTCACATAATTAAATAAGATACGGGTATATAAACATATGCATATATATACACACACATTCTGATCTATTTGCTATTAATGTGACCATAATTATTTCTGGATTGACTTAAATGCATGCGGCACCAAGCATAATAAATTCTATCGCAATTAACCCTCCAGGTATATATCTAATTAACAGTAATCACATCACATACATTATACAAAAGTAACATTAGATCGTAACAGCCAACTTGATATGCTTCTATTTTTGTTTTGTTTAAGAAGCATTGACATTTATTTGTAAAGAAAGAGCATCTGTCTACATGATAAAATGTATAGAAATTTTTTTTTTCTAAAAAAAAAAAAAAATTATGTACATTAGAATAAGAATAATTTTTCAAAAGTTCAGAATTATTTGTATGTATATATAAGAATAGTCACACTCTGTTATCTTATTACCACACGCACACACACACAAGATATAAAAGTTAAAAGAAATACAATAAACAGCTGAATAACCAATCTAAAAATCCAGTGTTTGATATATGTAATTATTTGTCAACCATAAATTTATTTGTATAGCCATTGTAAAAAATCATTTTTCATTTAAGTATTAGAATAACCATATTCATTCATAAGTGTTTGCTAATAATAACAATATATTAATAATATATGCACATATATCTTTATATGCCTCTCTATATAATTATTACCTTTTTAACATAATATTAATATCATTTATATTCTTATATATTTATATTCATGTATTTGTTATAGGGATTGTAAAAGACCCAGAAGGAGACCACATGTAAGATGGATGGATGAAATAAGAAAATGTGTAGGGGTGATGTGGAGAAGAGAAGCTAAAGATCGGAGAAGATGGATTAAACTTGGAGAGACCTTCATCCTGCAGTGGATTGATAATGGTTGATAATGATGACGATTTGTTATAGTTCTGAAGAAGATTGCTAGAGTGAAACTGTCAATAGTGGGTTGTAAAAAGCATCGTAAAAAGTAATAAAAAACGTAAATGATATTAATATTATATGGATTTGGCAATGCAATAAGAAAGATAAAGTTATATTACCTTTTTACATATATTATACATTTCTACCTTTTTAATATTCTATATTTATCAATCAATATTTCCTATAATCATACATATATTATTTTTATTTCATTTATTTTTTATTATTTTGTTCTTCTTATTTTTTTTAAAATATTTAACTTTAACATTATATATTCATATTTTTATATTTTACATTATTATTCATTATATTAACATTCAATATGAATAATTTTCTTTTACCTATAAACAATTTTATACCTACCTTCTACTTATATTACATTATATAATATAATATTATATTATAGTGGATTGTAAAGGATTTGAAAATATAAGTAGAAGGTAGGTGTAAAATATATTAAAAATAATATTATAGGTTAAAGAAAATTATACTTATTGAATATTAATATAATGAATAATAATAATAATAATGTAAAATATAAATATATGAATATATAATGTTAGAGTTAAATATTTAAAAAAAAAATGAAATAAAAATAATATATATATATATGATTATAGGAAGTATTGATTGAAAATAGAGAATATAAAAAAGGTTAAAATGTATAATATATATAAAGAGTGGTATATGTGGGTTTATAAATAATGATTATAAGATAGAATATATGCATTATACCCTCACTTCTAGGAAAGCATAATATATAATAAATGGGTCTAGCTCAGATAAATAGTTATGTTCGGCTAAAAATGTATACAATTGATAATAAAGATATTCTACATTAATGTCAATTGTTTAACTAGATCTAATTAATAAAAATAATAATATGATTCAGTTTTATAATTTAAATAAATAAAATATTTATTAAATCATGAGACTAGGAAGTAAGATACAAGTGGTAATAAAAATTGCATTGAGCCAATATCCCACAGGATACTACGTCAATGGCATAAGAACACTATCCTCCCTATTACTATCTCAAATAATAAATCTATAGCATTCTTACGACTTCAACAATAATTAATTAATTAAGATAATACTGATAAATAAATCTTAATCTCTTTATTTAAAATAATCTAACTAAAATAATCTCAGGTTCACTAAACTAATTCAAGTTAATCAAAATTATTGTAATCAAGCATGATAAGGGATTTAATATCATCCTCAACTACACCTAATTAATAATAATAGATAATAATAATAATCTTCAATGTATGATTTAATCTTATCTATCTTCCCCATCATAATAATTCTTATCAACAACAATAATAATAAAGAAATAATATAACATAATTTTTTATCTTTCATATGGCATCTTAAATAAAATATGTGGTTATATCTTATAATCTGAGAATATATGTGTGGCAACGGATAATATTATAATTCTGTGTAATATATTATATAATTAATTTATGACCATAATGATAATGTAAATGTAATTTTCTTAAATAAATCATCTTAAGAAAATATTATAATTCTTAAATAATATTCTTGTTCTTATTGTGCTAATATTATGTTTTGGTTCAAACCCTCTGTGATCATCTGTTTGTGATGTGGTAAGAAATTGGCGCAACACACAAATTTATAAAAACAAGTTTAACAAATTTTATTACAATAAAATTAACAAATAATTTATTTACAATATTTACAGTTCTAAATAAATCTTGTATCATTACAATTTCCAGTTTTCTCAAAATAAACTAATAAAATAAAATATAAACATTTAAGTCTTCATTCCGACTTTTAAAATAATTTATCTATTTTAAATATTCAACAGAATTCTAATAATAATAATAATTATTGACATACGTAACATTTTAAAATATTATTTATCATCAAATGTCACTACGATATGCTTCCCTCAAATATACATCAGTTATGAAGCATAAAACAGAAAATACAAAAGATAACAATGCTAATATGCATCTCTCAATTTATTCTTAATCACTTAAAATAGCTTACCATAATAGTGTTGTTGTTGTTAAACAAAATATATTTATTTTGGTTCATTAACAAAAATGAGTGGACACCATTAATAATCTAATTGTCATATATTATATCTCTTACTTAGTATTGATCTAATATGAAATAGCTGTAAGTGTTGATGTATTTTTTTTTTTTAAAACATTAAATAATAACTATGAAATATATTTTTGTTTCATTCTATGCTGTTTTGTTTTAATACTCTATCCATTGAAAAATATGCAATACCTATAAGTTTTAAAATACTTAGGTTATTCAAAAATTCGTGAACAACTTCATTTATCATTTACATACTTTCATGAAATATACTTTATTTAAAAAAATATAGAAAATATTTTATGATTCTTTATTTTTTAATTTTGTTTGATTCTCAATTCCATTTGTATTTATACTTATCATCATCCAAAGTAAGAAAACCTATCTTATCCTTTTCCAATAACGATCCTTCAACTCTAAAATTATTTATCATTCTCCATTAAAATATTCAATTCTGTACGATGTAATACATAGAAATCATGATAGCGAACAGATGCGTAGGTATAGGAACAAACTAGAGTCTCAACTCAATAATACATGTATCAGATTGTCATCATGGTAACAGTGTGTAAATAAAAGAGAGGCATGACTTATCTGTCTAATGACCTCCACTAAAATAACAATGTCCAAGCTATTTCTTCAGCTTTCTGGAACATTAATATTCAAGATTAAGGTAAAACACTGCCCACAGAAAATATACAAGCTACAGGGCTCCGGTATCTGTACCTGCATAATTATTAAGATCATAAAAATTATTCCTATTCCCATAACAAAAACCTACATTAAAAGCACCTCTTTGGTTTCATTTTTAAATTACTTCCAAGTCACTACTCTTTAAAAATTTCCTTATAGATTTATCAATCTACATCGACAAAAATTCTTACAACATATTCTAAAATAACAATAAATTTATCTCTAAAGATAACAATCTAAACTGTTCAACAAGAAAAGGTTATTTCATTTTCTTATCAAATATTCCTGAACAAAAATACAAATGACTATTATCAATACTTTAAACCTTTAAAAAATAATAAAGTTCTTTACAAAAGAATCATATAATTATATTCCTTATTAAGTTATAATATGTTAGTAATATGGAATAAAGTATGCATATTTTTATAATAAATAAATTCTGACTCCTATAAGTTTTATGTGTGTACAATGTATTCACACATACTCATACAATAACATTACATAATATGTTGACAATCTAGAGAAAAAAAAGAAAAATACATCATAAAATTATTAATATTTTACAACTATTACCTAAGTGATATTTCTATTTGTTAATCCCTTATTTGACGTCTTCTGGTCCACAATGAAATAAAAAAATTGCATAATATAACACTCATTCAATACTATCGCACTTAAAACATTAAAAAAAAAACTCTTTAAAATTATTAAATATCTTTTATAAAAATTATAATATTATTAATAAGTAATTAATCTTTTATGTACCTATCCTATTCCTAATTATCAAGAAAAATTTAATACTAAGGTTAGTTTTTAAATAAATCAAAACATATCTACGTAAACTCCAGTGATAAATGTTCTTTTAAAAAAATGTTTTTATTTTCTTCAGGATTTCTTTACCAACTCCTTGTGAGTGATTGAAACCCCCAGCACTTGTTGCTATAATATTGTTCAAACACTAAACGATGACAATTTTCTCCCTCGACGCAATGCATGCTCAGTAGATCCCATCCAAACATGATGAACGATAATTAAAAATAAATGGAAAACGAAAAAGAAAGTCGATTTCTAAAATCTGGATTTATTAGTAAAAATAATCACTGATCTGTTCTTAAAAGTTTATAAAATTAATAGTTCATTGTTTCTATTATTCCGAAAAGTGATTATTGAAGATAATTTCAACTTGTAAGATTTAAAAATAAATCTTCGAAGTTTTCCTCACACCATTAGGATCCTAAGCCTGCTTTTAGTGTCTTTGACACGGCGATATGAATTCAGGTATCCGGATATACTTCTTGCACATTTTTTAAAAAATATTCCAATATCTCACATAAAGTCAGTATATAGAATTTTACTATCAGGATATTTTATTATTTATCCAAGGATATTTCTTTTCCATTATTAGTTTCTATTACTTACATACAGTCTTTGAAAATAATAAAGACTTATCATATATAGTATTTTAATAACTGTCCTTATTTTCCCAGTATTTAGAATGACAGCTTAAATAAATTGCTAAAAAATGTTCTCTTCAAAAAAAAACATTTCTGCATCTTTTATTCAAAATATTTATTTTAAATTATTGAAAGATTTTTTAAAAAGTTTCTACAGTATTATTTTTCCGGTCTCAGATAAAGCTATCCTTCCAAATAGAAATGCATTGTTACATCTAATTTCTTATCTCTTTTTCCGGTCAATTCCTCATATAATGTCCAGCATATAAATTTAGATGATAAAATATTTCTTCCCGTTAAAATTACTAAAATTATATTTTTAATTACAACTTTTACTTTCAACATCCTTTTATACAGGTAGGTATTTCCTCTTGGTACTTCCATGTTTATGAGACGTTTAAATTAAATTTCGACAAAAAGTTTGGTAAAGGAATTTAGCTGCTTAGCAGTGCATGCTTTAGCTTAATAAATTTATAACTTATTTATAATACTCTCTTTGTTAAAAATAATTCAATTGGTACACTTCTCTATTTTAATAACTTATTAGAGAGTTATAGCACTGAATTGACTAATTTAAAACAAAAAGCAAACTTGATTAACAGAAGCACACTGAAAATAATTGAGCATCTATATTTATACCCCAAAAAATCCATCTTTTGATTGGTTGATTAGACTTTCACCTGATAGCTCAATTTACATATAACTTTGAGATTACACAATTAAAATTAAAAAATAAAATGACTCATTTTTTAAAAAAAATATTACTTAAAAATATTAATTTTAAATTAATTTTTACACTTTATTAAAATAACTAAATATTTTAAAATGACTTTTAAAAATAACATTTTATTAATTTATTTAACATTCAGTTTTAATGTATCTATTTTTCTGTAAAACAAAATATTTAATTTTTATTAGCTACATTCATTTTAAAAACCCTAATTAAATATTTATAATAGCTAATTCTTTATATTGTATCTGGTGGTAGAGAAATAAAATTTTCAATTCTACAGTGCAATTTTAAAGTAATTTTGCAACTTTAACAAAAAACTTGCAAGCACACATGTACTAATATTTACATGTCACATGACTTACAAGTTAGACAGACTATATCCAATTGTGTCTGAAATAGAATAAATGTTTTAATTGCAACAATTATTATATTAAAGAAATAATATAATTTTTGAATAATAATTTTGATACCATAAAATTAAACATACATTTCTCTACCACAAAGACTACTTTTAAAATATATAATTTTAAATATAATTATTAAATATAATGAACCTGATTGAAATCCGGTTCAATGGTGTTGTTATTAAACAAAAAAAAAAGAAAAAAGAAATTTATTAAGCTTTTAATTTTAATTAAACGTTTAGGGTTTAAATTTTCATTATTATTTAAAAAAAATGCGTATATCAAAACACAAGCGTTTATATGTAAAACGGATTTTTTAAAAAAATGTTTATCGATTTATTTTAAAATAATTTTCATATACAGCCTGTTTTTAAATCCATTTGATTTAAAAACAAGCTGGCTAGCTAATTGCATTCCTGTTGCTTTTATTTTAATTATTGTAAACAATTTTGATAGCGGAGATTTGATTTTTATGTTGTTGTGTTCATTTCAATAAACCCTGAGTAGAATTCTTAGATAGATTGAGTGGGAGATTAATATTTGCCCTGCCTAAGGTGTAGAAATTGGACAACAAGGAAAGTGTTTTGCAGGAAATGGAGCAACGTATAAATAGCCCCGAAAATTTGGAGTGTCAGTTAATTCATTGTTCATTGATAGACAAGCTGTTTATCAAGTGAGAATTTATATCAGTGCAGACATTTAATTTCTTAAAGGACATCAGCTGTGATTAAATACTTTTGCCTGCAACAAAATGAAAAATTCTATACTTGTTACCACCACCCAAATGGCTTGCTAACTCCACAAAAGACGGATCCCTGACTTCCAAGTTTGCTCCAGTAATGCCTTGAACACCTAAAAGAAGCCGGAACCTCTCTACATCTACCTTGCTGCCTAAAGAACCTGAAAATGAACTTAAGTAAAAGTGCGCACTCTACGTGAACTTTGTTTTACCGAAAGATAACTATTTTAGTTTTTATTCTTCCCAGGGTAAATTAATTCTCATTAAATCTTCGCTCAATCTGATCATAAATGTGTATTCTTAAATCAATATAGCCTCATATTTAATCTTGGCTGGGTTTCCAATATTTTGTAGTGTGTCTTGGAATCTTAGTTTTAAGATTCCAATTTGAGTTTTATATTTTATGCCTCGCTTTTGTAAATGCTTTAGCAGTCTTGTATATATTTTTTTTTATGCTTACCTGTAATTATTTAGTATTCAATAATTAATTTTATACTCTATGTTTGCCCTCTTGCTAAACCTCCAAAACTCTTTTGGCTGACGACTTTATTGTCTGATTTTTGCAGGTGGAGATTTCGTTTCTAATATCTCTAAAGGCGGAAATTAAAATTGTGTTTTTCTTTGTAATTTTATAAGTCGTCAGCAGGAAGATAAAATTTATCCTTTCTTAAATTACAGGTGAGCAATACTTTCATTCTGCTAGAGCAGTGGTGCCCAACCTTTAACTTGACGCGAGCCAGTTGAGAATTTAAAAAAATTTGGGGAGCCACAATTATATATTACATTTTTCATATTACATTTATAAACATGGTACTTGGGTACTAAATCTGCAATGTAGGGAGATAGGTGGGGGGGGACGACGGCCTATTCACATTAGTATCAATCCGCCGTTTCTAATGTGGCCAAAATAACGTGTACACGGATCTTTCTCGATGAAAACATCAATATATACAGCAAAATATATATGTGTACACGAATCTATCTCGATAAAAACAACTATTTACAGCACTAAACATCAATATATATATATATATATACAGCAAAATATATACGTGTACACGGATAAAAACAACTGTTTACAGCACTAAACATCGATATATACAGCAAAATATATACGTGTACATGGATTTATCTCGATAAAAACTATTTCCAGCACTAAACACAATATATATACAGCACCAAACCAAATGTCTACAAGGATCTTTCTCGATAAAAACAACAATATATACAAGAGCACTAAACACAATATATATATAGCACCAAACCAAACATGTACAGCAAAAAAAAAAAAAGGTGTAATATGTTAAAAAGAAAAAAAATGTAAATACATTTTATTTATTAAAAATTTGGTAACATACATATAAATTACAATTACAGGAAAAATATATTTTATTTAATGTGAAACCTGACACTGCATATCATTATTGTTTGTATTGTAAAAATGTTTATTTTTTAGTGTGTGCATGAGCCATCAAGGAACATAAAATATTTTATCAATTTTTTTGAAGAGTGCAATTCGAGCCACATTAAACAGTTACGCGAGCCACATGTGACTCGCGAGCTACGGGTTGGGCATCCCTGTGCTAGAGTATTTAAACTTTTGATATTTCGTACTCATGTGCACTCTCCGATAGATTTCTTTTTGTATTTATTATGTGTGCTTTAAATTTGTCAGAGCGTGTACTCAGAATTTGTTTGTAAGTTTATTTTCTTTAAATGCTGGGCAGACGTAACTGTTTTCTAATTATTTACTTGTCCCTTAGTGGGATTTTTAATTATTAATTTTAAAGGAATTTTCGCCAATCGTTTGGCTGGGATTCACCAGTTTTAATTGTTTCTTCATTTCAGTCATGTTTGTCGGTTGTTCTTGAGGTGGATCAATCACCGTTATTTTAAACGTAGTAATAGGTGCAGCTCATACCGATATAAGGACATTCGAGGTCTGACCAATTTTTAGATCTCGAACAGCTCATCGGCGCTGGATTCTTTGATCTATTTCAGGGGCATATGGTTTAAATATCTGAAAGTGAAAACCAATGTTTAGGTGAATCCTCTGCTGAATGAAATTTGCTTTCTCCCTTTTAAATTTGTTTATTAGAAGATCAGTCAGTCCGTCATAGCTTTGCCTTTAATATGTCTGGTACACGCCTGATTTAACCCCCATCTATTGTGTCATAAACTTATATTTAATAATTTATTTTCTCATAATAAAATTTATGAAATATGTTTAAACTTAATTTGGCTGATGTTTGTCTTTGTGCTTTTGTCTCAATTGTCTAAACAATTGAAGATCTCTTGTTTCTCCCTGAGTCTAGTCGGCGCAAACCATCATCATCATCTATTCTGATCACAGTAAACAAATTTTCCAGACATGTAGTGGTCTGGTGGCGCCCTCTGTTTCAGAATAGATTGAGTATCCGGCATAATAATTTATACTGTAAAATATAATATTTATTTAATTATAGGTTATTACTTTTAAAATTCAACTTTTAATACTTATTCAAAAGACTTATTAATACATTATTTTATTATGGCCAGCTTTTCCAACCATATACAATTTATACATTGCACAATTTTAGGCATTAAATATTTTCATCTTACTTTAATTAAGCTTTTAAAAAAAATCATCAGCATAACATATTGAATTTAATTCTTTTTAGTAAATTGATACAATAAATTTATTCTGACCTAAAGAAAAGGGCACAGTATGTATGTAAAATGTTAGACAATATAAAGAATACTAATTTATCACATGATTACAATTTCATATACTTATACATGCTGTTAATAAGAGTACCAAAGTCTCCATACAGTAGTGACACCAAGTGCAAGCCTTTGTAGTCAATGATGCAGGAAGGTTTGTGCATAAAATTCCTATCTAGTGCCTACTTATCCAGTTTCTAGCTTGTGGTGTTTTCATCTTGGCTCCAAGTTTTATAGTTAACCAAATAGGTAAAAAGTGGCTGCTGGAGGATTGCATTAGATCCTAATATCTAGGTGTAGTGCTCTCAAATTCAAGGCTCCTCACTGATGAAAGCCACAAGCTAGAAACTAATCTGGAGATGTTGGATGAATGCACAAACCTTCCTGCATCCATTGATTACAAAGATTTGCACTTGGTGACACTATTGTATGGGGAGTTTCGTACTCTTATTAATATTAATTTAATTAGATTCCAACCAGTCACCACCTAAACATTCACAGTAAATATAGTAATCAATATTTCTCACTGCTGTCAAGGCAACCTTCTCACCTTTTTAATAGCAAGAATGGAAATCCATTCTTACTAATGGTCCATTGAATATATATGGACACTTAAAGATTGCAACTTGACTACAGAGTATGAAATATTGTTACAATGAAGCTTAAATAAACCTCTTTAAACATGAATAAACATGACACTATAATGCAGACTAATAAATAGTCATCTATAACATTATTTAATGCAATACTTTTAAATTGCCCATGTATTATTTAGAAATAATAAGCTTTAGGCACTATTTTGCTTATTATTTCTAAATAATATTAATTTATATAAAAATTAAAAAAAAAAAATACTATTAAGAATATATTGTAAGTCAATAGAACCACTTCAACTTAACTGAGCTACTTTCTTTTCTTTTTATCTAAAATTATTTATGACAATTTGATACCACTCTATTTTATTTGATGTCTTTAATATTTTTTCATAATTCATCAGACAATATTTATTTAAACATTTTAACACTTTTAATATATATTCAATCAATATCTCCTTTAGTCAATGATATGTATGTGTATGCTTAAATCCACCTAAGTTCAATAAATTAAAGAATTTTAAAAAGACCGATTCTTTTAAAATAGTAAATAAAAGATTTATACATTTTACGATTAGAAACAGATTATTTTCTAAAAGTAATAAGTCTAATTAATGAGAGTAAAATATGTTGTTAATGAAATAAAACAATTAAAGGAATTAGAGTTAGATTTCCTTTACAAGATAAATGACAAACTATAAAAATAACTCATTAATTAAAGTCAGAAAGATAATGATGCATATTCCTGTAGGAGCCAATCAACTGCTGGAATTAAAACAATGAATGCCTCAGTACTAATTTGATGAACAAGAAGACACTTCATTCTTGGAGCTTCACCTGTGCACGTGAACATATATATTGTAGCAGATCGTCTCCCATGGCACAGTGACTTCAAGTGCGGAGAGCTGGCCTCAGAACGTATGGACAGTCAGCTAGGACTCTTGCAGGTCGTACTGATCTAAATTATTATTTATGTATGCCTTCGGACCTTATATAAAATTATCGTATGTTAAAACGCTATTAAGGATCATTCATTAAATTATATAAATATTAACTGTTAAGTAGTGATTTGTACTCGTGGGAACTGTACTCTTAGATCAGCTAGACATAGCAGTCAATGAACATGAATATTATTTGAATAAAATAATAGTGCCAGATTCCATAGCTGCTTTCATTTTCTTGAACATTTATAATTTTAAATCCTGAAAAAGATTACAAGATCTGTCTCAAAAATGTTAAAGAACATAAAAAGAAACATTAAAATTGCTTTTTTAAAAATTCTTTAGTGGTTTTAATTATAAATTTACTTAATGCACATTGATTACATAAGTAATATTTACCAAGGCAATAAACCTCAAGAGTGTGAGCTTGAAAATGTGAAGGTAGGAACCTCTACAGGTCTTAACCACAAGCTTATGTTTTGGAAGAAAAGAGGGGTTCTTCCAAAGCATAAGCTTGTGGTTAAGACCTGTAGAGGTTCCCACATTCGCATTTTCAAGCGCACACTCTTCCCTCTTTTCTTCCAAAGCATAAGCTTGTGTTTAAGACCTGTAGAGATCCCTACTTTTGCATTTTCAAACGCACCCTCTTGAGGTTTATTGCCTTAGTAAACATTACTTAATGGTTTTAATTAATTCTTGCAATCTTTTTTTGAAATCTGAGAATTAATATATAATAGTTGTTAATCTAAAAGAAAATTGTGATATTTAGCATTGTTTTGTTTGAATAATAATTTTTGAATATATATTTACTGTTTTGTATTCTTGTTTCATTTTTTGTTTATATATCATTTGCTTCTGTATTGATTTAATTTTTCATTAAAAAAAATGTATTTGTAAATTACTAACACTATATTGGTAGTAAATAAGTATTAGATAGCAATAATTATCTGTGAGTATAAATAAAGGTCACCACTGTCTACTGCAATAAGGAAATCTAATGGAAATGTGATAAACTGTAAATAGCACTGTTAATCTTAGAACTCGGCATGGTTTTGGTGTAGTTGGTAGAACATCTGACTTGGGATCAGGAGGTCCAGGATCGATTCTTACTTATTTAGTAAATAAGTACTAGATAGAAATAATTATTTGTGAGTATAGATAGAGATCACCACTGTCTAATGCAATAAAGAAATCTAATGGAATGTGATAAACTGTAAATAGCATCCACAATCTTAGAACTCTGCATGATTTTGGCAGTTGGTAGACCATCCGGCTTGGGACTGGGAAATCCAGGATCGATTCTAACATTCAGGAGTCTGGCACTCAAACTTTTTATTGATTATTACTAATTAGATAATATTAAGCTTAAATAAATATATGCAAATATATATGTATGCACATTCATAAGAAAATT
Organism: Epiperipatus broadwayi; assembly: GCA_028023455.1. NCBI lineage: Eukaryota > Metazoa > Onychophora > Udeonychophora > Euonychophora > Peripatidae > Epiperipatus > Epiperipatus broadwayi. The sequence goes on from JAQFVV010006415.1 coordinate 1,788,645, forward strand.
AAAAAATAATTAAACAACTTACCACCAAATATATGGGTACAGAACTTTTAAGATTGACTTTCAGTTTAAAAATTTCCGGCAATATTTTTTGCTTCCAAACATCAACTGCAATCATTTCATGAATTAAAACTGGAATCTAAATTATGACAAATAGGATCACATTTTTCTGAATGCTTTTTAAATGTAAATATTGAATTAAAAATTCTATTTAAGCTATGATATTTCTAGATTATTAATAATTATCATTTATTCTTTCTGTCAACCATTTAAAGAAATATAGCATCCCCTCCTCTCACTAGTAGTGTAAGCCCTATTACATTGCTATATACTCAAATTAAAGTGAGATTTTTATCCTCCAGATAAGACTATTAAGATATGATTACTGTCCAGTACTAATTGGATGGCAAGCTTGGCTGTGGGGAGGCTATCTAAAAATAAAACAAAGTGTGCTGAAAACCTGAAAAATTTTCTAAGTTCACTTGATTGTATTTGAACACCAGGACATGCACAGCAAGGGGAAAGGCTGACCATTATGTCATGATGCACATAATATATTTTTTTTTGTTGGTAATAAATTTGTTTTCTTATCCAACCTACTATTAATCAAAATATAAAACTTATTTCTGTTGGTATTTGTTTTTAGTTACAACAATTATTAAATAATAAAATATAAAACTTAACTTTTTATCTGTTAAATAATGTAATGGAAAGCTGGTTTTATGCTACAAAAGCATCTTTGAGTGAAGCAATGTATTAAAAAATATTTAACTATTACTACTGATTGCTTGCCATTATTTTTCAAAAATAAAAATCATTATAAATTTATTAAATGCACATTGATTACGTAAGTAATATTTACTGAGGCTATAACCTCGATAATATGCGTATAAAATGCGATAGTAGGGACCTCTACAGGTGTTTTAACAACAAGCTTACGCTAAGGAAGAAAAGAGGGAAACCCTTCTTTACTTCAACCTACTTTCTATTTAAATAGGTGAAGCTAGTATATTTTGTTCAAAATTCATTACAAATCAATGATCCAGATAGAATCAGATAGAAAAAAAAACATTGAAACATTTATCACAGATTTGCACAAATTGTGATATAAAAATGTAGCTCTTATCTAAACCTTCAAAAACTTTTATACTAAAATGAGACATCCATCTATTCAAGCTGATAATAAGCCCTGGATATCACTTTCATATATACCTGAGGACACCCATCAGATTAATAAAATCTATGCTGTTAATCTTCAAGTTGGCCTTCACACCCCTCCAGTATTAAATAATCTGATTAAAAAAACCAAATACAAACTGCCTTCTGTGATCAAATCCCAAATGGTATGCAAAATTAGATATGCCAATACTCATCACATGATCACCAATACTGGTTGCCATGTGGTTTATTGCAATGAATCACATGCCAACATATACACCCACATTTGGTAAACACAGATACCTATAGAACTGAACCAAAGTGAACTCTGAAGCTGAAGCCATTTTTGTTGAGCATGAATCCAAACTTGGACATAGCTTTAAAATTACATGTGACAACATCATTTGTTCTGAATGTAATGATGCCAAATGTAAAGTCAAGGAGATCTGGCATTTCACCAATGATAGAAATGGTATCAACAAAAAAAGTATCCTGTGTCCTCCTTTCAAAAAAGTAGCTCATCTGAACATACTTATTTACAATTCAAATATTACTCAAATTCTCTATGTTGGTTATGCTCTTATAAACATCACTATGTTTATGACTACTCAGTAGTCAAAAGCATTCTAAACATATCACGCTATTATGATTAAATAAAGCTTTTCTTTAGATACTTTGTACATATTTATTTTTTGATTCAGCTATAATGAAATGCACAATAAAAATGTGACAAGCAAAGCTACAGAGTAATGTAAATGATTGTATATATAGGATATATTATTTCATCTTTGCCAAATATTTGAATTGGTTGCTTTGACTGTTGAGTGATTTTCAAACTTTTCAAAGTCCAGCTCACTCAACTTTAATCTGCATTTTGCAACAGAAAGATATGAAATATAAAGCATCTAATAAAGTATATATTACTAGATATGACAAAATTCACCATGAAAGAGATATCTCAGGAGTTCATAAAAAGTTTGAGTACCAGAAGTGCAAAACTGGAATCAATCCTAGGACCTTAGGTTCCAGATTCTGATACCCTACAACTGCATTAATCCATGCAAGGAAGAGAAATGTATTGGTATACATTTTAAAAATAATTCCAATAGTATCAAAAATGTTTTGTAAATAAAGAGTTTGAGAAAAATTGTAATTTTCTTTATAGATTATCATATATCACCAACAATGTTAAAATAATAAAAATCCAATGACATATTGCACAAGTTACTCTATTATCCTTAAGTCTTGATTTTTTCAAAGATTTATTGGTAAGTAACTGGTATCTATGATGTCACAAATGATTAATTAATCCATAATTTAATGGGATTCACATTTTTGTACCTTTAATTTTAGGATGAAATTATAATGAAAGCATAGGTTAGGATTGTAAATGGCTGACTGAAGCTGAGAATGACAACACAGAATTTATGATGTCATTCTCTACTTACTTTTTTATGATGCTAATGCTGACAAATATGAAAGGTTCATTAAATAACTAAGGTTTCTAAATGTTCATGTGAATAACAGGATCATGTGATTAAATAAAATTTTCCCGGCTGAAACTGCATTCTACAAAATATATGAAATTAAACTAATTTTTCTGACAGATTGCTGAAATAAGGAAGTGTACTGATGTGAAGAAGAGAAGCAAGAGATCGGAGATGGATTAAACTTGGAGAGATCTTCATCCTACAGTGGACCAATAATAATTGAAAATAATGATACTTATTTAATGACAAATTTTTTTAAAAATTTAATTTAAACTAAAAATCTGATTATTGTCCAATTGTGCAAATGAATTTATTGCTTAATAACATTCAAGTGACAATAGATAAACTGTCTATATCAAAAAATTTATTTGAAATAACTATCTCATAATCCAGAACTCAAATCCCAGTATTAGTAGGTGAGTATGGTTATATTATTTTTCTTTTTTTTTTGCATTGAAATTCTATGGTTATTATCTGACTAGATATAAATTTTAAATGATAATTATAATCAAATATTTGTTTTATTTAAATCATTATTGTTTAGATAATTACTATATTGAGTTCATGGTTGATCATTAAGATCTTAATCTTATTCAATTATAAAGCTAATAGTAGTATATTTTGTTCTATCATAAATCAGAATCATTTGCTTTAATTATGTTGAGGTGGATCGAAAATCCAATATAACTATTAAATTTTAATATCCATACTTGATTATAATAAATGGTAATAATTCTTTTGTGTTTTGATTGTTCTACTATAAAGTTTTAATAATTTAATTTCAGAAGATTTAAAACAAATTGATATGATTAGTTAATTGTACTTAAGTAAATATCCAATAGAAATCTATTGTTTCTTTTATATACTGGTATGATTGGATATTATAGATTCAAGATTATCTTATAGGTTTAGTGAGATTATGTCATTATTAAGTATTTCATTTTATTGTAACTGGCATATTTAACAAGAGTAAAGGCAATATAAGAATATAGCATGGCTGAGTTAATATTATTTATCATTTTATTAAACTGAGATTTAAAATTATTTATTGGGTCATATATCTATTTAGATATTATGAACATTGTAAACTTATAAGACATACTAAAGCTGTTATCATAATCATTCATGAATTATTTTATTTAGATATGAACATCTTTAAAATTTAGCATAAGCTGATATTATTATAAGCAATGTTTGATTTGTTAGGTATATTAGAATTTGGTTGTTGAATGATTTATCATTATTTTCATTTGATTATAAGTGAAATATATCTTAAGCATATATTGTTGTTTTGGGACAATGATATTTGATTTAATTGCTTTATTTTAATCTATTTAAGTAAGGATTATATTTAGGGTATCTGAAATGATAATTTTGTTTGTTTTCTATTTATTCTAAATGCTGTTTGAATTCATGATGCTATAATAAAAATTATCATCACTGTTTTGTTTTGTTACGTGATTAGACAAAGTATTATATTAAATACTGAATAATTAGTTATTGATTGGTATTCATTTAGTTTAGTATATTATATTTATTCTGTTATGAACAATATTATTATTTACAGCTATTATAAAATTAGTATTATTTTTATTTGATTTACATTTTATTCAGTTATAAATGATGTCCAACTTCAGGGATCATTTTCATTCTGTTACATACAAGAGACCAATGACTGAGCTATATTTTATTTATGTTATATTAAAGTTATTATTTCATTGCACATTTTTGATTTGTTACAAATTCTGCCTGAATAATTGGCCTGTAACAAAAGTTAGCATACACACATATTTATTCTATTATAAATAGTGCCACAATTTGCAGGGCATAATTAAACAGGATCACTCTATCATGGTTTTGTCATATCTGATTTGTTACAAATGACTCCCAAATCTGTGGTGCATTAAAGAAGAGTATACCCTCATTTTTATCCTATTACAAATGGTGATCTAACTTTAATGACAATAATAAGGGTTATTTCATCATCATTTTTTCATGTCAGTTATAAAAAATAATATCCAAACCTGAAGGCAACTTTTTATTGTTACAATATATATATATGTGTGTGTGTGTGTTACATCTATTACAGGCTAATCACGAGATTGTATTACTTTGATATATAGGTGAAAGTACTTACTTTTTCCATCATTACCAAAATATCTTTAACATATTCATCATGCCTAGTAGAAGCACTTAGAATTGCTTGAATATTCAGTTTTTCAATTATTTCATGTTGGGCCAACCATCTACAATTTAAAAATAAAATAAATTCAGAGCATTAGATTGAACACATAACCATGGGTTATAAAAATACTAGTTTAGTACAAAAATAAATTAGCTTCTTTACAAATGTGTTTATAGTTTCACAGAAACATGTAGCAGAGCCATAACAACAGCCATGATAACATCAGTATTAAAACATCAAGGATCCCATAATTACATTTCTAGAAGTTAACATAATTGAAAAAAAAAATTATTACATTTATAAAATAAAATAAAAAACAATGAAATTATAATGTTCATTTAAGTGAGCACGTAGAGTTGCTCACATTTAAAGGGCCCCATGTGACATTAAAAAAAAAGAATGCCAATTCTACAGGAAAGAAAAATAATAGACAATGTTTTTATAAGACCAAGTAGTGAAATGAAGAAAAAACAACATTCTATTAAAATTTAATAAACATATTTTTGTTCAATACACTAGTAAATGTGAGGCAAAATAATATAATAAAAATATTTTGTAGTAAAGAATATACTTTTATTTAGAAAATAAGAATCCCTCCTCACTTATACTATACTACAATATTAAATCAGCAATGTAAAATGCAAAGGTATTCTTGTTCGAGCCACAAGATAAAGAATGAAAAAATAAAAATGATCATCTGGTTTTCAAACCTAAATCCACTTATATAGGCTACTCTTAAGTGTCTTAGAATAAGAGCATGAATATATATTAAATTATTCACTTTACATCCATTTCTTTTAGTAATCTTATTAACACTTATGAAATATTAAAATTGACTTCATGCTAATTTTAGAAGATGCTAAACTATATAATGATCAATGAATTTTACTAGCACAGTTTCATATTATAATTCTATTTAGAAGGTAAGTATTCATCCTCACTAGTGCCATACTATAATATTAAATCACTGATTCAATATTGTAGTATGGCGCTAGTGAGGAGGGATTATTACCTTCTAAATAAAATTACAATCAGACACTGCACTAATAAAATTCCTTGATCTTTAAAGATTATACAGTATGTTCAGTAAAAATGTAACAACTTTGGAAAAAGCTATGCATCAAATTCTATCTTAGCTTGGCTAATTAATAAAAAGTGTGGAATGAATGGGTGACAGCCTTTCTGCATTTCATCCTGCAAGCAGCATGCATTAGTGTGCAATACTTATATCTCTGTATAAAACTAAACTTTGTCTTATGATGAACTTCTGGTTAATTACACAGTAAATTATAAAATGACTGAACACATTTATAAATGTTAATTCTAGTGATATTATGAAGGATAACTACATTAAGGCTGAAGAGTGATGATACTGGAATTTAAAAATAGAAGACTAGATAGCAGACTTCTCTTCATTTAGGAGCACAAAGAAATTACTTTAAATAATCATTAAAAGTATATCAAAATCAAACATGGAAGTCTTCAGAAAATTAATTATGTAACACAAGATGGGTGCAATTACACTTGAGACAAATCATCATTCTTATACTAGTCCTTATTTCCTTAAAATTCCTAGTTTTACACTGGTTTCTGACCAAACAAATAGTAAATATATTTTGGTTGTCTTTATTTAAAATCATCTGCTGAAGCAAGTAACTATCATTAAAAATAATTTAATTGGTATAACAATCATTATTTGGATAAATAATTATTAAGCACACAATGTTTATAAGTTCTGCAATACAAACTCATATTCTTCCAGATTTTGTTACACCTGTATTTATAAAAGATTTTAATTTTCATAGTAGCATTTGGAGTTGCAACTGAGGATCAAATAAATTTTCAAATTTTAGAATCAATACTTGTAAACTAAGCACAAAGGAAAATTCCACTCAGTCAGATGGTGAACAAAGTTAACTTCTGATTATGTTTTGTTCCAACAAAATATGTATCATCATTGCCCACTGAATGTTAAATCATTTCCCCCATAACTGACATTAATTAAATCGTATTAGTCTTGAAACCCATATTGTCATAGTCAATGATGGCACAGTACCAAGGTATAATTTAGGAAAGGCTAACTGGAATTAGTACTCTAAATTATCTTGAAAAATAAAATTGCATCTACCCAAATTTATTATCATAGATTTTGAAAAATTCTTAACTATAGTTGCAAAAACTTAATCCCTCAAAGATACTGAATACAATTCTTTCAGGTTGAAATAAAGCCACCCAAAATTTGCCTACCAAAGATTAAAATATTCCTGATAAATTTATAAAACCTCTGGATAACACTGAAAAAAAAACCTAGACTCCAGATATATAAAGTATACTTGTATTTAAAATATTACAAATTCAGCTTGCAGCCTGCCCTTCCCTCTTCTATGTATTTAATTGGACAAGGTCCTATACATGAGGGGCCAGAGTGATGGACTTGACAATAATATTGGCATTAATAAGGGGTTTAGGCATTCAATCATCAGATTCTCAATAGTATGGATGGCTGAAGAGTTGGAGGGTGTGCATGACCATTAAGTGTGAAGATTTGCCATCTTAATATAAACCAAGCACTGATTACATATATATATTATAACGATCCAAAAGAAAGTGAAGATCGAATCTAACCACAATCTGCACTACAAGGGCGCCATCTAGGCATTTGAGCCTAGAAAAATTTATAAAGTAGGCAGATACACGCTGTTAAGATTCCACTTTATTTAAATATTCAGACCGTTAGCCCATTGTCACTAGCTCATGGAGACGCAGAGATAAGAAATAACTTGTTTAGTTTGTATATATAAAAAAATAAAAGCCACTGCCAGAAATTAACACATAAAAAATATTTATTTATGCACATATAAAATCATTCTAAATTTGAGGAATAACATTTATTATTGTGATTTTAATATTAATTTTGAATTTAGGGTGTCGAGTATGAACAGACTACATAGATTGTATTTGAAAGGAAAATATTCCATCCCTGATTTAACCTTAGGCCAAAAGTTCGCAGTCAAACTGGCGTCAATCCATCTGATATATTGATGTATTCAATGTAACACGAATACGGCAACACAAAAATCATACTGTCAGGAATGTACCTCTGAACAGCAGGGTTAAGAGAAGAAATTGTTTCTCGCCCAGAACAGGAATGTGACGTCTGTCGGGCAAGAAGAACAATAAAAAAGAAAACTCCATAGGAAGGGACGGCGGTCCTTTTTGCCAACTTACAATCCCATCCATAGGCAAAACGGAAGTGTGTGGCGTATACAACGATTCTGCCTGTAGCGAATCTCATACTACATCTACTAATTACACCAATATATCCAATCCATTGACCTAATTTAACTACGAAACAAATAACCCAAGTTTACCCTCCCCTAATTAATTAATATAATTTTACAAATCTATATAGCCATTCACGCCCGACTTAAATTTAATATTTATATAAGTTCGCACAGATGAATTTTATAAAAATTTGTTTTATAATGTTGAGCACAGATCAGCTGCACAGATTCTACGGTCAAAAACATTTCAAAATAAACCAAAACGATCAAAATACAAAGTCATTGATAACGTCAATTGCAGAGGGAATACAAGAAACCCAATAGCATTCATCATAAGATGCCACACTGACCTATATATTCCAATCAAATATGAAACAGCAACATAATTAACCGCTAACGAATCTATGCAACATCTATACCCAACTTAAATTTCATGCATTTAAATAATTTATACAATAAGAAAAAAAAATGGAAATGATTTTTATCAAATGCCAAACATATAAAATTAAACATTATTAATTGACCTGAAAACTTACAAAAGTCAGATAAAAGTCCATTCAAAATTTAGGTTAGCTTGTTTATTAAACTTGTCAACTCTTGACGAAAGTTGTTAATTAATTTTATGATTTTAACAATTGTTCAGTTCATATTGCTTACAGTAGAAAAGCTCCTGGTTCCTGGTGTTAATTTCCATGGAGTCTTTATTTGAAACCTGGTCTATCTGAAGGCAGCCTTAGCTGGAACAATCCTGATATTACAGTCATTTCATTTGAGATAAGTGAGAGAGTGATATGTGCATTCTATCGCCCTTCTCACAAAAGCAAGCTGGAAAACTGACTGGAACTCAATATTTTTCTTTTTATAGTAAATCTCCAGATTGAACGAACAAAGACATCACTAATCCAAATTTTTGTTAAGGTCCGAGAGGCTTGGTGATTCCATTGGTCAAGCTAAATTCTCTTTATTCTCTTAACTAATTTTCATCTGACTTTTTAATTACACAAGAGCCCCAAGGCTAGCTTGCTTTTCAATTAATAAACAATCATTTCCATTTACAGATTACAGGAATTAATTAATACCTGTTTTTATTTTTACTTACGTTATTTCTTTATTAAAATATTTTTATATTTAAATCTTGTATTTTTTTATAAAAAAGTACATTCAAATACCTTTTTTTATTTATAAAAAAAAATATTTTTAAAGTTTTGCATCTGTGCGAATATATATATGTTTAACAAACATTTTAGCTTTTAGTTTTTTAAAAGATTTTATTTTTATTTGCGAACTTTAAGATTTTATTTTAAATTAATGTAACGGCATATTTATATACCGTTACATATTAGTAAACTTCCTCAAAAAAAAAAAACATTAAAAAAAAAAAAAGAATTTACTTAGTGTTAGTAATTACGTTACACAAATTGATTATATATGAAAATTTCAAAAGGACAAAACTTTTTTTTAAAAGACAAAACAGTAATTACACACAAATATAATGATTAAAAAATGTTGACTGTTGATTCCCTATTACCAGCTAAATTTCTGCCCCCTCCCTTCCAAGTTTCTTTTCTTCTACTTTTAAGTATTACTTAGGCAAGTTAAACGATTAGATTTTAAACAAGACTTTCTTTTTTAAAAAAAATTATGATTTATATTAATTATTACGTTTTATTATTTAGATTTTAATATTAACGTTTTATTCCTCGCATTTATTTTTACATATGCGCAATTTTTCTTACTGGCAGTACCTTTAAACACAATTCAACCTATAACTCTATGTTAATACAAAAAATATATTTATACTCATTTCTGAAAAAATATTACAGACATGTTTTATTTTCAAAAGTACTCGTGGTTTATTAAACATCTCAGGGCACTCGTGGTTTATTAAAGATTGGCCCAAGTTGGGTAGCCAGTTATAACGATCAAAAAAAAAAAGGTGAAGATCAAATCTAACCACAATCTGCACTACAAGAACGCCATCTAGGCATTTGAGCCTAGAAAAATTTATAAAGTAGGCAGATACACGCTGTTAAGATTCCACTTTATTTAAATATTCAGACCGTTAGCCCATTGTCACTAGCTCATGGAGATGCAGAGATAAGAAATAACTTGTTTAGTTTGTATATATAAAAAAATAAAAGCCACTGCCAGAAATTAACACATAAAAATATTTATTTACACACATATAAAATCATTCTAAATTTGAGGAATAACATTTATTATTGAGATTTTAATATTAATTTTTAATTTAGTGTGTTGAGTATGAACAGACTACATAGATTGTATTTGAAAGGAAAATATTCCATCCCTGATTTAACCTTAGTCAAAAGTTCGCAGTCAAACCGGCGTCAATCCATCTGATATATTGATGTATTCAATGTAACATGAATACGGCAACACAAAAATCATACTGTCAGGAATGTACCTCTGAACAGCAGGGTTAAGAGAAGAAATTGTTTCTCGCCCAGAACAGGAATGTGATGTCTGTCGGCAAGAAGAACAATAAAAAAGAAAACTCCATAGGAAGGGACGGTGGTCCTTTTTGCCAACTTACGATCCCATCCATAGGCAAAACGGAAGTGTGTGGCATATACAGCGATTCTGCCTTTAGCAAATCTCGTACTACATCTACTAATTACACCAATATATCCAAGCCATTGACCTAATTTAACTACAAAACAAATAACCCAAGATTACCCTCCCCTAATTAATTAATATAATTTTACAAATCTATATAGCCATTCACACCCGACTTAAATTTAATATTTATATAAGTTCGCACAGATGAATTTTATAAAAATTTGTTTTATAATGTTGAGCACAGATCGGCTGCACAGATTCCATGGTTAAAAACATTTCAAAATAAACCTAAATGATCAAAATACAAAGTCATTGATAACGTCAATTACAGAGGGAATACAAGAAACCCAATAGCATTCATCATAAGATGCCGCACTGACATCAATGACCTATATATTCCAATCGAATATGAAACAGCAACATAATTAACCGCTAACGAATCTATGCAACGTCTATACCCAACTTAAATTTCATGCATTTAAATAATTTATACAATAAGAAAAAAAAATGGAAATGATTTTTATCAAACACCAAACATATAAAATTAAACATTATTAATTGACCTGAAAACTTACAAAAGTCAGATAAAAGTCCATTCAAAATTTAGGTTAGCTTGTTTATTAAACTTGTCAACTCTTGACGAAAGTTCTTAATTAATTTTATGATTTTAACAATTGTTCAGTTCATATAGCTTACGGTAGAAGAGCTCCTGGTTCCTGGTGTTAATTTCCACGGAGTCTTTATTTGAAACCCAGTCTATCTGAAGGCAGCCTTAGCTGGAACAATCCTGGTATTACAGTCATTTCATTTGAGATAAGTGAGAGAGAGAGCGATATGTGCATCCTATCGCCCTTCTCACCAAAGCAAGCTGGGAAACTGACTGGAACTCAATATTTTTCTTATTATAGTAAATCTCCAGATTGAACGAACAAAGACGTCACTAATCCAAATTTTCGTTAAGGTCCGAGAGGCTTGGTGCTTCCATTGGTCAAGCTAAATTCTCTTTATTCTCTTATCTAATTTTCATCTGACTTTTTAATTACACAAGAGCCCCAAGGCTAGCTTGCTTTTCAATTAATAAACAATCATTTCCATTTACAGATTACAGGAATTAATTAATACCTGTTTTTATTTTTACTTACATTATTTCTTTATTAAAATATTTTTATATTTAAATCTTGTATTTTTTTTATAAAAAGTATGTTCAAATACCTTTTTTTATTTATAAAAAAAAAATATTTTTAAAGTTTTGCATCTGTGCGAATATATATATACGTTTAACAAACATTTTAGCTTTTAGTTTTTTAATAGATTTTATTTTTATTTGCGAACTTTAAGATTTTATTTTAAATTAATGTAATGGCATATTTATATACCGTTACAATCTCCAATATAGTCTTTTGTGCTGAACCAGCACTCATCAGTTAGTCTAGATCATTATTCTCCCACACACACACATATATTTATATATCATTAAAACGATCAACACTTAGACAATCCCAATATCAATAACAATCAACAATTTCAGATGGTAGTCAAGGCAATCTTCAAACTTTAATGGACAGCCTTCAATCGTCTCCACCCTTAACTCTTCAGCCATCCATATCATTGAGAATCCAAGGATGTAACACTCAAAGCCCTTGTTGATGCCAATATTATTTTGTCATACCTTGACTTTAAGTCATTCTGACTTTTCATATATAGGACCTTAATATATCCACTAAAATACACAGAAGAGGGCTAGACCGAATTCAGACATATTAAGGTCCTATGTATGAGAGGTCAGTGACTTAAAATCAACATGAGTATGACAACAATATTGGCATCAACAAGGCCTTTGAGCATTCCATCATCAGATTTTCAATAATATGGATGGCTGAAGATTAGGAGGGTTTAGAGGATTTGATATGTTAATATAAACTGAGCACTGATTATATATGTGTGTGTGTGATCATGCTCTAAACCAATTGATGAGTGCTAGTTCAGCACGAAATACATAATGTTGGAGATTATTTATCTTTTTCACATGTATGTGGTCATGTGTATTGGATATATAAGATGGAGTTGATAACTAAAAGGATTGGAAAGTCTATGTTCAAATTCCGCCTAATTACATCTAAAGTTCAGTATATACATGATACTTTTATTCAAATATTAATGTTTAATGTTATACATAAAACTTTGTTTCAATTAATTAGATTTAAATTTTATATTAACAAACATTATTTTTTTTTTACTACTTTAATAGGAGTTTTTCTAAGATGAAATTAATTAAAAACTATCTAAAGTCTACAATGTCTCAAGAGGGAAGTAATAACATTATTATTAATAGAGCAATAATTAAATAAAAATCTAGACTTTAAAAACTCCATTTACAGAACTGATAAGCAAGGAAAGTAAATTTCATATAATAAATAATTTATTATATGAAATTATTTTAATTTTAATATATATAAAAACCAAATTAATTCAACAGACTTTTTCGAATCTTGTTTTATTTTGTGACTCATTTTTCACTTGAATTTTCCCCCAACTTTTCGATCATGAAAATTAAATGGTATTTTTATTTTATTGTTCTATCAATAGTACAGTTATATTATTTTAAATATTTTATTGAATTTTTTAAATAAATATAATAGTATATATGTCCAAATAAAATCTTTACGAGAGGAGATTTTTTTGTGATTTTCAGATTTTTTTTTCTTATAGCACAAATTTTAGAAGGAGCATTGATTAAAGACATTAATATCTCAAAATTTACTAAGTATGATTTACCATTTAATATAAACATCACTTTTAGATATATCTATATATATAAAAAAAATTTCATTGCCTATATAATTAGAAAGTAGGTTGAAGATAAGATGGCTGCTAAGTCATAATCTTGTGTTAAGATTTTTAGAGGGCCCTCTTGTGGTAAAATCGAGCACTCAAGGTGCATAGTAGTAAGGTTAAAGCCTTATATGTATTTAAATATATATGAAAAATATCTCAAGATATCGTACTGATCATTATTGATCAGGACTGTCAACTTCAGCATTCAATATACTCTCATGTTTTATAACCGCATTATAAAGTTATTATTTTGTTTGAGGAATAGAACATTGCTCTTAGTCTTATGATAGTGCTACTTTATTATAATTGTTAAGTCGGATACGATTTGAAAGAAGTATATCTGGAAGCATGTGACCAGGTAGTTTCTTGATGATGAAAGGATACAATTATTAATGAAATTCTGGCTCACTTTTTTTAAGGAAATAAAATAGTCATAAATAATCTCACTTCAGTAAGAATAACAGTATTTTCTGCTATTACGATTTTAATTGTTTTCTTTACGAATGGCTTTAGTACAGTTCTCATGAATGTTATAGTGCAGGAGTTCTGTCTCAAATATCTAAACTGAGTCTTTTTTTCTTTCTATATTTTGTCAAGAATTGATCAAAAAAAATATATTCTTACTTAGTCCACTACTAAAACTTGTACACTATTTTTACTTTTCTGATCCATAATTGCAAGTGACTTGCAATATAGTAATTCTGCATGCATTGATCTGAGTAAAACCTGGAATGTTTTTAAATAGTTGATTAAGCTATCCATCTACTCATCAGTAAATGGATATCTCGTTATTCTTAAGTGGAATAAAAGTTCAGGTTATTCTGATTATGCCAAAAGAGTGTTGTTTTGGTCACAAACAAAAGTAAGATTACAATATGATGTACTTGTGAAAGAGATGTAAAATATCAATGGACTCTGAGACCATAGTTTATATTTATGTATTTAAAGAGGTAATATATAGGGATAGACTATAATAAGTTTTATTATTTTTATTACACAAGATCAGGCAAAAAAGAATAACAAATTTTAATCAAATAGAGAATTCATTTAATTTTCTTTCAGAAATATTATAACACATATAATAGTAATAAATTATTATCAAGAATATAAAAAAGCTGCCCTCACATACAAATAAATAAACTCTACATGAGAGAAAATATTAAAAAAAGCAATTTGTAAGTAATAATATATATAATATTTTTTATAAAGACATCTAAAATTAAAACAAACATTAGCTAATACTGTAATGAATATACATATATTATAACGATCCGGAGAAAGAGACTTAACGTAATCTGCACTACAGGGCGCCACTAGGCATTTGAACCTAGAAAATTTATAAAGTAGGCAGATACGTAAGTTTAAAAAAAAATTATATTGGTTGATTCCGGTCATTAGCCCATTGTCACTAGCTCAGTGGAACAGCACAGATTTACATTTTATAAATTCTTATCTAAGAATAATTTTTAAAAAAGAATAAAATAAGCCACTGCCAGTAATTATACACACAAACATTTATTTATGCACATATATAGTTAAAATTATTTTAGTATCAGTTTACATTTTAAAATTTAACTTACATTTTTAACTTTGATTTTAATTTACATTTTAATTTTTATAAATTTACATTTTAATTTTTATACTATTATAAGTTCGCACAAATGGATTTATAAAAGTTTGTTTTATAAAAACATTCCAAAGTAAACATAAACAATCAAAATATAAAGTCATTGATGGAAATGCAGAGGGAAATTTATAAGAAACCCAATCATAAGAGGCCACAAGATACCAATAACTTAAAAGACATCCGACATAAATACATCTTAGATACTCACCATAAGGTATCAGTATTTACCGAATGTCTAGTATATTTTGATCAAATATGAAAACCAAAAACATAATTAACTGGTAACAAACCCATGCAAGCGTCTATACCAAACTTAAATTTAATGCATCTTTATTTTGAGTGTTGAGTATGAATAGATTACATAGATTTGCATTTGAAAAGAAAATATTCAATCCTTGTTTAACCTTAGGCCAAAAGTTTGCAGCCATCTGATATATCGATGTGTTCAATGTAATACGAATACGGCAGCACAATTAGGTTAAGAGAAGAAACTGCTTCTCGTCAGATAGGAATATGACATCTATCTGATGATAAGAGCAATTAAAAAAAACTCCATAGGAAGGAACTGCGGTCTCCATCTTATAATTCCTCCCATAGACAAAACGAGTGTGTGCGGTGTATAATAGCGATTCTGTCTGTAGCGAATCTCATACTACATCTACTAATTACACCAATATATCCAATCCATTGACCTAATTCAACTACGAAACAAATAACCTAAGATTACCCTCCCCTAATATAACTTTACAAATCTATATAGCCATTCACGCCCGCCTTAAGTTTAACATTTATATCATTTTAAATTTAATTTATCGCAAAACAAAAATCATAAATAAAACTTAAAGAACAAAAAAAATAAATGGAAATGATTTTACAAAAAAAAAAAAATACATCAAATAAAATTATAATTAATTAATAAATTAAGTTGGTCAGATAGGATTCTATTTCTTATAAATTAAATAATGAGAAAGTTTATATTTTAAAGTTCTTAGTGTTTCCAAATTAATATTCATTTAAGTTCATAACGTGCTTACTGTTTGAGAAATGTTCATTAGTTATCCGTTGCTTGCCGTTTTGAATCCAATGTTAAAATCCCTTGATGATCCTGTGGTCCTTTTTTAGGAAAAGCGCTGTTTCATTTTCCTTTTTTTTTTTTTTTACAACTGAAGGAATTGAAAGTGCGTCTTTCAATCCCTTCACCTCCAACCCTCACCAACTTAACACATATCTGTCCTCCTGTAATAACTAACTCAATCATTTCCAAACTTTTCCTTTTATATTAATTTTAAGGATTCAATTGACATTACGTCATCGATGTGATGGTCCTTTCGCTGAGGTCCGATTCCATTGTTTTTCTCTCCTATCTGACCATTGCTTATACATTTAAATGCCCAAGGGCTAGTTTATATTTAACTAATTAAAACAATCATTTCCATTTTTCAAATAAATTAATTTGTTTCCAAACTTAAAGATATATTTTTATCTCTAAATCTTTTAAAGTTTTTTGCTTTTAAAATACCTTTTCTATTTTTAATAAAGTTTTATTTTAATAATTAATTTTTTTTTATCTGTGCGATTATATATATATATATATATTTGAGTTTAGATGATATTTAATTTCCAATTTTTAATTCTTAAAAAAGAAGTTTTTATTGGCGAACTTTTATTTTTTTCATGTTTACTAATAAAAAAAACAATGTAACGACGTCTGTGCCCGTTACATATCAGTAAACTTGCTTAAAAAAAAAAAGAACAACAAAAAAAAATATTTTACTTAGGGTTAGTAATTTCGGTACACGATTAACGAAAACATTTACAAAAACATTTGGTTAGTAATTTTTACAAAGATTATATACACACAAAAAAAAATGTTGACTATCGTTTTCCGAGAACCACTACGTTTACACCCCCTCCCACCAAGAGTTCTATTTTTTTATACATTTTATTTTTACACACGGCATGACAAGCAAGTTATTTATAAATTATTTATTTAAGAAGGTTGCATTGAGGTAAATATGTTTTAAAAAATAATGGGTTTAAACGTGTATATTTGCAGCACAATTATAAATACCACCAACTTATTTATGACTGATTGAAATGCATACATAGGGTTACACTGACGTAATTCCCAAAGGTACTCATTATAAGGTACCATATTTCGGTCATAAACTTATTTGGCTGTGGGTGCCTATATACGTTAAAGCATAATATATATTAACAAAGGTTCTTACGGATAATTCAACCAATGATGTATTACCCTGAAGGCATATCAGTCTGATGTTGTGATTTTTAAGATAATGTCTCCAAGGTATCTGCGGACACATGTAATCGCTAAAATGTGTCCGCAGATCACATGAACACGGTACGTTAAAAATAGCAAGATTAGACTGATATGCCTTCAGGGTAATACGTCATCGGTTTAATTATCCAGGTCACATGATAAAAACTATTCAAAAATGAAAAAAATCTGAAGCAGGTCAGGCAAATACTAAAAAAAAAAAAAATACAAATAAAAATAAAAATATACATGCATGCGTCAAAATATTATGCTTAATTATAAAATACATCGCGTAGCGCTGGAATTGTTGGGGGGGCCACCGATGTTTTTTACGAGCCGCAGGCTCGGCATACACAGGCTCGGCGTACATGTATATCAGACATTGTATTACTCTCATAGCTGTAATATTTATAATTGCCGACGAAAAAAAATTTCTGTATGATATAATTCAGAAATTAAAAATAAAATTAAAACGTAATTCAATGTAAGTTTGAGAATTGTGGAAATATTAACAAATATTTTTTGTAAATAAGTTTGAGAATTGTAGAAATATTAACAAAACATTTTTGTAAATTTAAAATAAACAAATAAATCACTTTACCCGAATTAATGCGAACGATATATATTGCTAATTTGTTTTAAAAAATTATTGATAATTATTTACACATTAAACGTAATTCAATGTAAGTTTGAGAATTGTAGAAATATTAACAAAAATTTTTTGTAAATTTTAAATAAACAGATAAATAAAACACTTAAAATAAAATTAAAACGTAATTCAATGTAAGTTTGAGAATTGTAGAAATATTTACCTGAATTAATGGCATCCTTGGAGAAAACGTGTTATCACATGCATTTGGTAATTTTAAAAATGTACTGTATATTGCTCATTTGTTTTAAAAAATAATTGAAAATTATTTACACATTAAACGTAATTCAATGTAAGTTTGAGAAATGTAGAAATATTAACAAAAAATTTTTGTAAATTTAAAATAAACAGATAAATAAAACACTTTACCGGAATTAAGAGTTCAAAAAGTAATTGTGATGCCGTGGATAGCAAAATCACAATAGATAGAACTATCAAAAAATTTCCCAAACCTCTCTATGAATTTTAAATCTCGCGGGTGAAAAAAAAAATTGACTCTCTGATGGATTAATCACGCCAGTCACTTGGTTGCCATGACAATGTTGTCATGCAAAAATTGACGATGTCTACCAGAAGGGAAATCGGTAAGTGTAATATGTCATCGGTTGAATTATCCGTAACTACCTTAACAAACAAAAAAAAAACATATTAATTGCAACCTTTTGACTTTCTTTTTAACAAAATACAGTTTTAAAATTATTTATACTTTCTCGTGTTTAATATAGATGTGCAATTTCTTTCTGGCAGTGCTTTTATAAGATTTAACGTATATGGCTTGATGTAAATAGATAAAAATATTTCATTTTGAAAAAATTTGCTCAGGGTACTGGTGGTTTATTAATATCGGCCCAAGTTGGGTCGCCAGTTATAACGGTCCGGGGATGATGATGAAGTATCCAGTCTTACTGCATCTGCCGACAGAGTGCCACTAGGCTACTTTGAACCTAGAAAATTTATAAAGTAGAAAGATACGTAAGTTTAAAAAAATTATATTGGTTGATTCCGGTCGTTAGCCCATTGTCACTAGCTCAGTGGAACAGCAAAGATTTATATTTTATAAATTCTTATCTAAGAATAATTTTTAAAAAAGAAAATAAGCCACAGCCAGTAATTTTACACACAAACATTTATTTATGCACATATATAGTTAAAATTATTTTAGTATCAGTTTACATTTTAAAATTTAACTTACATTTTTAATTTGATTTTAATTTACATTTTAATTTTTATAAATTTACATTTTAATTTTTATACTATTATAAGTTCGCACAGATGGATTAATAAAAGTTTGTTTTATAAATGTTGAGTATAGATCGGTTACGTAGATTACACGGTCAAAAATATTCCAAAGTAAACATAAACGATCAAAATATAAAGTCATTGATGGAAATGCAGAGGGAAATTTATAAGAAAGCCAATGGCATTCATCGTAAGATGCCGCAAGACACCAATAACTTAAAAGACATCCGACATAAATACATCTTAGATACTCACCGTAAGGTATTAGTATTTACCGAATGTCTAGTATATTTTGATCAAATATGAAAACCAAAAACATAATTAACCGGTAACGAACCCATGCAAGCGTCTATACCCAACTTAAATTTAATGCATCTTTATTTTGAGTGTCGAGTATGAATAGACTACATAGATTTGCATTTGAAAAGAAAATATTCAATCCTTGTTTAACCTTAGGCCAAAAGTTCGCAGTCAAACCAAACTTCAATCCATCTGATATATCGATGTGTTCAATGTAATATGAATATGGCAGCACAATTAGGTTAAGAGAAGAAACTGCTTCTCGTCAGATAGGAATATGACATCTATCTGACAATAAGAGCAATAAAAAAAAAATTCCATAGGAAGGAACTGCAGTCTCCGTCTTATAATTCCTCCCATAGGCAAAACGAGTGTGTGCGGCGTATAATAGCGATTCTGCTCATAGCGAATCTCGTACTACATTTACTAATTACACCAATATATCCAATCCATTGACCTAATTCAACTACGAAACAAATAACCTAAGATTACCTTCCCCTAATATAACTTTACAAATCTATGTAGCCATTCACGCCCAACTTAAGTTTAATGTTTATATAATTTTAAATTTAATTTATCGCAAAACAAAAATCATAAATAAAACTTAAAGAACAAAAAAAATAAATGGAAATGATTTTACAAAAAAAAAATACATCAAATAAAATTATAACTAATTAATAAATTAAGTTGGTCAGATAGGATTCTATTTCTTATAAATTAAATAATGAGAAAGTTTATATTTTAAAGTTCTTAGTGTTTCCAAATTAATATTCATTTAAGTTCATAACGTGCTTACTGTTTGAGAAATGTTCATTAGTTATCCGTTGCTTGCCGTTTTGAATCCAATGTTAAAATCCCTCGATGATCCTGTGGTCCTTTTTTAGGAAAAGTGATGTTTCATTCTTTTTTTTTTTTTATAACAACTGAAGGAATTGAAAGTGCATCTTTCAATCCCTTCACCTCCAACCCTCTCCAACTTAACACATATCTGTCCTCCTGTAATAACTAACTCAATCATTTCCAAACTTTTCCTTTTATATTAATTTTAAGGATTCAATTGACATTATGTCATCGATGTGATGGTCCTTTCGCTAAGGTCCGATTCCATTGTTTTTCTCTCCTATCTGACCATTGCTTATACATTTAAATGCCCAAAGGCTAGTTTATATTTAGCTAATTAAAACAATCATTTCCATTTTTCAAATAAATTAATTTGTTTTCCAAACTTAAAGATATATTTTTATCTCTAAATCTTTTAAAGTTTTTTGCTTTTAAAATACCTTTTCTATTTTTAATAAAGTTTTATTTTAATAATTAATTTTTTTTTTTTATCTGTGCGATTATATATATATATTTGAGTTTAGATGATATTTAATTTCCAATTTTTAATTCTTAAAAAAGAAGTTTTTATTGGCGAACTTTTATTTTTTTCATGTTTACTAATAAAAAAAACAATGTAACGTCTGTGCCCGTTACAATATATATATTACTATACCTAAAAAAAAAAATCGTTTATAGTATCTAGTAAATCTTTGCTAATTTACTTACAAATAAAGAAGTCAATAATCTGGTGACAAATTCTCAAAGATCTTTTAAATTTTTTAATGTGTGAAAGATTGTGAAAAATAATTAAATGAAAGTTATTGAAACATATACTAAAATTAATGCAGATTTTATTTAGATAAATACTAAAACATTTCAATGTCATTCTGTGAATAATAAACACATACATATATAAGATTTGAGTTATTTTTAAAGTTTTTGGAAATATTTTTTTTAATTAATTGAAACCTTTCCGAATTTTAATTAAATAAATAACAAATCTGTTTAATTTATGCATTTTATTTATCTAAAAAAAAGTTTCATTTTAGTTTCTCATATATAAAATAATTAAAATGTGTTTTTTTATTTTATTGTAAAAATAATTTTTCAAATAATCTTTGTGAAACAAAGAATTGTAAAATAGACCCACACCTACATAATCCATAACAAATAGTTTATATGGAGTAGTAACTTACAATGGTTAAAAAGTTGTACTAGTAAAATAAATTAAAATAGAGACTAGCTTCAGAGTAACAGAACAGAACTTGGTTGGACGAAGATATTACAAGATGAGTAGAGAGAACATTTTTGAATCAACTATTTTGCCATTGGAAAGTAATAGCAATTTCCAGATAGTTTAGTTCATTTACAAAATATTCTAAGGAATTAAATTAATTAATACCTTTAATATAATCTCAGATTTATAATGTTAATAAATTCATACATTTCAATCAATTCATTTATTAAATTTGTTACATTATTAAATTTTTCATTTCTTTTTGTCTCGCTCCACAATATTAAACTATTTATTTTGTCGCTACGATTGAAACTTATACATTTTCACAAAGTTTGATTAAAAAAAAATAGATATCATTTTATGAAAAAAGGGTGCCATACGAAAATAAATCTTTTTTTCTGAATAATCTAGCTATTGCTATAGTTAACTATATGCACAAGCATATACATAAGAAAGTGTGTTAAATATGGCATCTCAGGTTGAAATATGTTAATTATGGAAATAAATAAGCTATTCATTTCATTATAATATTGTGAAGAATAAAATGAAATAATTACTAACACCTGCAGCCAATTTTACTTAAAAAATGACAGAATTTACTTCTCTGACTATATTAAATTTAATATAAAGATAAAACGGTGATTAAAGTATTACACTTAATAGCCTATATTAATTAGCATATAAATCAAAATTTTGATTTAAAATTGAAGAATTGCCACTTCAAGAATGAATGATTACCTTTCATTTTTCAGGGGCCCTGCCCAGTTTGGTGTAGTTGACAGAGCGTCCAACTGGGATCGGGAGAACCCAGGACTGATTCTGGCACTTGCAGGTCTAGTGCTTGAATTTATTATGAATTCCCAAGCAATAATGCCATATGTCTTTCTTGTATTATTCAGATAATCTGCTTTCATTTAAAGTTCATATATCTGTAAATGTCTGTAGTCTAGTCATCTAACAGAAACAATTTCCCAAAATTAACATTTCAAATAAAATGGAAACTGAAATTTCATGAAATTTGAGTCTTCCCATAGAGCTGAACTCATAAGCAAAAGTAGTGAGAGATTCACAACTTAATTTTATATGGCCAAAAAATGGCTAAAAGGCAAGCAGAGTGCAACAATGGGAAAAAACAAAAAAGAATACTGTATAACTGCAGGCTGGGTGCAAAAAGTAACCATAAGCCAGCACATGAATTGGTAAACTATTATCTTTAAAATATTTAATAATAAAGAGAAATGCATATAAAATAAAAATAAAAACAAATGTCTCTATATTAATTTCAAGCAAACTATACAATAACATATTTAACTTTTAACCATCATAAATAATTAGAGATAACAGATGTATATAGAAATCTTAATTCATCAGCGAGCTGACAAATGGATGTATTATTTTTATATCTTTCAATGTTCATTAATAAATGTAAGATTAATGGCATGTAGTAAACTATGACATATCTTCAGGAGATTATACTAAAAACCCATTTATGCTGATTTCTAATTACTGCAATAAGGTTATGTATTAGACAATAGCTTATTTTGTGACAAAATAGTACTTTTTTTAATGTAAAGCAGCCAAAAAAAGGTTGAAATAGATAATATGACGTGGTTTCCTTAAAATTCAAATTTTGCAGCATTGTTAGGGAAAAAAATATTAACTTTGTTTTTTGGTGAAATGAGGATCTAAAAACAACTAAAAATGTTTTATTTAATGCTTAAGCAAAAATACATGAAAAATATTCAAACAATAAAAATTGAAATTTTTTTTACAAATTTTTTTTGGAAAAAAACTAGTGTTTTAAAGAAGACTTTAAAAATTTGTATCTTGCTTAATCCTCTATAAACATTGGATTAAGTTTACATTTGAGATAATAATTGTGTGGAGATGAAAATAAAACTGTTTTACAAATGATCAATTCATGTAATTATTTTAATTACCCCAAACAAAAACTTAAATTAATTACTAACTTTAGCACTCAGAGTGTTATAAAAAAAACAAAGGAAGAGAAAGCTATAATACTTTTAAAATTTCCCCTGATAAGATAAAACTTCTGTCAGACATTTTGGATTATTGGTGGTATTAATACAAGATGCTACGCTTGCAATTTTTATGACTATAGGATATATACTAACAATGGAAGCCAGTTTCAATTAATTAAATAAAGATTGTGATGTATTAATCCAACTGTTTGTGATTGCAACTTAATAGAATATAGAAATATCATTTATAATTAGGATTTAAGCCAATAAACATCACATGATCACTATTTCTTATGCTTGCTCTTAACTGTTATTAAAACAGGCAAAACTCTCTATACATATTGCCACTCAATCAATGGATGCCAGAAGGCTTGTGCATAAAATCCCCATCTAGTAGCTACTCATCCAATATCCCCAGACTAGTTTCTGGCTTGTGGTCTTTGTCAGTGAAGAGCCTTGGATCTGAATGCACTGCAGCTAGATCTTAGGATCTAATGCAACCCTCCAGCAGCCACCTTTTATCTCTACTTAACTACAAAACTATGAGACTTAAATTGAAAACTCTATGCACTAGATGGGGATTTTTTGCATAAGCCTGCTCTCAGATCCAAGGCTCTTCATTGACGAAGACCACAAGCCAGAAACTAGTCTGGGGATATTGGCTGAGTAGGCACTAGATGAAGATTTTATGCTCAAGCCTTCTGGCATCCATTGATTACTCTGGCTTGCACTGAGTGGCAATATGTATAGAGAGTTTTGCCTCTTATAAGAATTTAAGAAACTTCATTATTTTAATAATATTGTTTTAAATTTGAAATGCTTGAAATAAATTGAGGATAGCAAACAATGAGAAATTATAATCAGTCGGATATATTTAGCTATAAATATTATATTGCTTGTGTTGTATTGAATTGGAAGTATAAAACAATATTACATAACTTTTAATGATAATTGTTAATATTATTTTATTAAGAGCATTACTGAATAATTCATTGAATTATTAAAGGAATCTGTTGATAATAAGAATTAATTGTGAAGCCATAAAAATCTTTATTTTCCTATTAAAAATTTTCAGATTAACTTCTTATAATATGAGGATGAGAGTAAATAAAATGTTGACATTCTAATATAATGTGTTGTAAATAATTTATCTTTCAACATAGCAAACCAGATGATAAACTGCATAGTGAATTAGCTTGCTATAGATAATAATTATTTTCAAAATACTGGTAATAAGTTGTAGGTATACAATAATTTACAATATAAAATGTGTCTAAGTCATCATACATTGCAGGATGAAGGTCTCTCCAAGTTCAATCCATCTTCTCCAATCTTTAACTTCTCTTCTGCACACCATCCCTGCACACTTTCTTATTTCATCTATCCATCTCACATGTGGTCTCTTTCTGGGTCTTTTACAATCTTTTGGAATCCAGTTTAAGATTTCAATTGTTCATCTATTATCATCTCTTCTAACAATATGTCCAGCCCAATTCCACTTTGGTCTTTTAATTTTTTTCAATGATGTCAGTAACATCTGTTTGTTCTCTTACCCATATATTGCATTTTCAATCTCTTCTTGTTACTCCTAACATCCATCTCTCCATAATTCGTTGAGTGGTCTGAAGTCTCTGCATTGCTCTTCTATTAAGTGTCCAAGTCTCAGATTCATAAGTAAGAACTGGTAAAACACATTTGTTAAAAACCTTCCTTTTCAAACACATAGACATATTTCCTTTTAGTATCTAAGTATTATCTATTAAGTTCTCTAGATAATAAAGATAGATGGAGTAATTCAATAGAGTACTATAATTAACTAATAATACTTGATTTTCATCAAAAGTAATTGTCTCTCCAACACAATTTATCATAACAATTCAATTCTAGAGTAATAAAATTTAACGAGTTCTTACAAAAAAATGTAACAATAATGTATTGACAATTTTTACTGCTATTTAAAATTTTGGATCAAGCAGCTACATTATCCAGAATATTAGTTAATAAAATTCTATATCTTTGGTTGATTATTATGATATGATTTAGTTTCAGTCAATTAAATAAGACAAAACATCTACACAAATATCCTATGCAATGTATCATGATAATCCAATCATTAAATATCATGTTGCATGAATGAACTTACCATAGGAAAAACATGGAAACTATTTGGGAAGACCCTGGCATAACAATCTGTCAAATTAGGAGATAGGGTAGTTGCCCTTTGTAATATTGGGCATTTGCCTTCTTTGGTTTCTGAAATAAACCTCGACCTTATTAGCCATCTGTACTGTTAGAGCTGAGCTCTGTATTGGCATTTAAAAGTGTAATGGATGATTGACAACTATGTTTTCTTTCTTTGTTTTATTCTTTCTTTGTGTCATAATAAAGATTTGCATGATTAAAAAAAAATCTAATCATGATGATAATTATGAGCATTTAATTATTGTCAAAATCTTTTTAAAAAAACTAATAAGTCTTAAATTATAAACTAATAGTTGAGATAGATAATAATTTGAATTCTTAGAATTTACAAATAATGCTTTTACTTTTGTAGACATTGAAAAAATAATATTAATAATGGCTTCTAGAACATATTTTGATTCCCCCAGATTTCTTCAATTAGGTCAAATCCAAGTATTTACAACAATTTTTCATAGTTTGAATGTTTGATGAATTTTAATGATATCTTCTTCATTAATTAAATGTTCTATTTTTTTGTAGCTTAGTTATATATTTAAGAACTAAAAGTTCGTGGAATAATTTCCATTCATGGAAAAATAAAAAAACAACAATGAACTTTATTAATGTAACTGTACTTATGCTCAACCCACTGATTTGACTTCAAATATCCCATGACCCCTGATCAAGATTACATAAACTTCATCTATCTAATACACTGAGACATTGTGATTTTATCTCATTGTTGTTGTTTTTTACATTTTGTAAAACAATTTTTTAATACTATTTTATAACATGATTAAATCTATTATCTTTCATCTGTTCAATGTAGATATAGATTATGCCAACATCATTATATAAAATTAAATTTAATAACTATAATAATGAAGCTTATTAGTTTTATCTCAATACACCACTCAAAGCTTACTTTAAGAGTGAATTTGTTTAAAAATAACTCATTACATTTATAACTTTATATACTTGAATTCACCATCTTATATATTTTATAGTAAACTGGTATATCTTTATCAACAATTATATGATTGCTAGATTAATGAAGCAGAATTAATACTCACATCTAATTCTCTTTAATGAAAAACCTTGTGATATAGTGGTTAATACTTTGCCTGCTCATCTCTGGCCACATTCTGAGTTTGAATCCAGGCTGGATAAAATTTTTTTTTTTTCCAAATTCCAACAAGGTTAGGATTTTTTTAGTTGATCAATTTCATATATGGTATTTTTAATTGCTCATTATTTTACTTTATTGTCTTCTTTTTGATTACCAGTGATTTCTGTATCATTTAATTTGAAATGCATTAAACAGTTTTATTCCATCATTAAAACATTTAGGATAGTTTTGAATGGATAGATATATCATCACCTAAATCAATAATAACTTTTTTTTTTTTTACTTTTTATAATAATCTTGAACACATTTTTTCTTTATTCACTTTTAGAACTTCAGCTTTGTTGTGGATATTTATATTTTAATATCTTTTTAAAAAAGAAATCAAAAGGCATAAAGTGATAAATATGTTTACTTAGCAAAGCATTTTGTTTTTTATTAGTTATAAATCCTATTACAACTTCTGCAAAATTGAGTAAAATGACTTTTAAAAATGTGACAGTTTGAAATATTTGTGCTATCTACTAAAAATGCAAAAAGATATTTTCATATATAATAAATTTAATTTTTTTACAAATATATAATTTTCTATTAGAATTTGATATAATTTTCTTCTACTTTCTATCCAGAGATAGAGTAATGTTACCTGCTTACATTGAAGAGCCCAATAAAAAATGATAATTTTAGATCACTGTAATCATTTATAGATCATAAGATACCAATCAATATTATTGCTTATCATCCACACAAATATTTGAATGTTTGGTGTAATAAAAAAAATATTGGATGTAACAATTTGAAATTAAATTCTAATTAATTTGCTAAATTTAAAACAATACATACACCTGATGTCAATCATAATGCAAATGTATTTATAACTGAAAATCCATTTGTATTAATTTTGTTTATAGTTTTCAATATTATGGATTTAAATACACTATCCCCAAACAATAATAAACTTATGGCTAAAAAAATGTGTTTGCATTGGCATATATAACAAATATATAGAATTTCAAAATTATAAATTTTAATCAAATAAATATGCAAAATAATGTAAATTGAAAGAAATTTATAAAATATTTATAACGTATATTTTACAGAGTATAATAATGATGGTTTAGTTTTTACCACATTTCAATAGTTTGTGCACCAATGATCATTTTGGCAATACATATTATTTAGTTTAGTGTTTTCCTGAAGGTTTGTGGTGATGGTATTTTAGTTGTATTTATATATTGGACCATTCCCATCATCTAATATCAAGTATTGAATGTTTTTAGAAAAAAAGTTAATTTTATTTAAATTTTCCAATTACATTCAACTGTTAGTAATAGCACACAGGTTAGTGAATGCGCAATGTTTCAAGTATTATTCTCCTCTCTTCTTCAGGTGTTGCTGGCCTTAGTATGGGAATTGCTGGTCCTTTAGATTCTTAAGTATTGAATTTTAAGGTAATGCTATAACCAGTATATTATTTAGTTTACTTTATAATAATTAACACTATAGAAATGTTAAAAATTTTAATTTTGAAATAAATCAAACATTACTTATTCAGCAGCCTACAATTTAAACAAATGCAGTAAAAAGCTTTTTTTTATTTTGTTTCAGCATGATTTAACTTTGAGAAAAACAGATCAATGGAATCAACAGTTTCATTTTTTCTGCTGGTTGCAGGAATTTTAAACAAGTTCAGATGTCTATTGATGGAATTTTTTAGAAGTTTCATGTAGAAAGTATTATTTTATTAGCAAAAAATAAGTAAACGAGAAATACAATTTTTGAATTAGCATTTCTTTAGATCAGTAATTTACATTTATATTTTGAAATACTTTTATGTTAAAAAGTTATTGCAGACTATATTATGAAAGTTTTTTTATTTTCATTCAATGTGCTCGAAATTTCTTTAAAATAAAACTGTCTAGCACCCGTGTTAAAATGTAAATTTAAAAAAACAATTTTGAGAGGTTTCCTACAAGACACTATAAAATATTAAATCAATACTTCTTTATATAATGTTTTATTAAATATGCATGACATTTTTTTTCTTCTTTTCCAAATGGAGTATAAGTAGTAATCAGATGTCAATATTTTTTATAGCTTGCCATAATATTTAATTGCTTATACATAATGAATTTACTTTATATATTGTTATTTACTGCTTTTATGCAAAATAATTATCGTTTAAATTATTTATATATATAAGACATCTTACCTGACAGAATTCCAAGATGACTTATGAAAAATGGTTTATGTTCAATTAAAATTAGCAAAACAAAGATATCATTACTTTTATATACTTTAACATATCTTACAGGCTTTACATTTCCATGAACTTTGTGTGTTAATTTTTGTATTTATAACTTATAACATTGAATAAATTATTTATCGCTGAAATAAATATTAAATTCGTAACCCAAAAGCACAAACTTTCGTAACACTTAAAACAACTCAACATTAACCTCATAATTGGTATTCCCCCCCCCCCCGATCTCTAAATTTTAACTGTTGACTTAACATTGTCATGTGTTCTTGGCCTATACAATAATGAATGAATTGACATATGTTTGTATTTTAAAGATAGAAATAGAATGTAAAAATATAAGTTTATTTAGGTTTGAAAATAAGATGGTCGTTATTTTCTCAAAGTCATTATCTTGCGGCTGGAACGAGAGTATCCTCATATTTAGTATTATGGATTTAATATTATGTATGGTGCTAGTGAATAAGTTTTATTATCTTCTACATATAATTTTTAAAATATTCTACTTTAATGTGTGTATATGTAAATATATGTGCACAAATGCAACATTTATTTAAACATTGTATTAAAATGCTGATATAATAAATAATTACAGTAAGCATACTTTTTAATTAATGTAATATTTAAAATAGCTTATTAAACATAACATTCATTGAAAGCAGATGATCTTTTATATAAAATTTTTCAAAGTATTATTATTTTAAATATAACTTTGATTTATTCAGAAGTATATACTTATGATAAATAGAATATACTGTCTCAATATATAAAAGCCCATATTTTTTAATTATTACATTTTTTAAACACACAAATATATAAAAACATGATTAATTATGTAAATTAATACACTGTACAGACTTACACACACCTGCACATATATAATGTAATATATAAGAGATTTGCACTCAGACTTTCACACGACCATCAGCTCTCCATGTCATCTCATTGCTGACCCACCTGAAAAGATATCTTTTCAACATGTGTATGATCAGGTTGGTCAGCAATATAAGATGACATGGAGAGCTGAGGGTCATGTGAAAGTCTGAGTTTGAATCCCTTATAAGATTAATTAATAAAATTTGAACAGTGGGAAGAATAAAAATGATGACTTATTAAATACGAGATATTATAAGATAGAGTTAAAAAAATACCAAATTAGAATATTGGAAATATTGTCTAATAAATGGTTTAAACAAAATCAAAAATTTTTTGTCACTGCTAAAAACTATAATGGCTTTGTCTATTGTAATACCAACTTGTGTTAATTTGTTAAAAATATTTTTCTAAAAATAATTCTCAATATTTCTTTGGATATAAATTTTACAATCTGTTTTGAATGGACACAAATACAATATTTTTATTTTTGTTGTTTAACCTTTGCAATTGTACTATGGTTCTATAGTCTTTTTTATTGTGGATAAATATTTTTTATGCAACACTGAATATAACAGACAATTTGCCAACAAAATAGTTCTTCAGTTTTACATGAAATAATAATAAAGTATGATCACTCAAAAGGAGTAATATGTAAAATTTCTTATTCAACAAAATATGTAAATGCTTTTGGATTTTTATGATTATCATATGCTACTAGTTTTAAATAAATTTAAAATAGTTTTATCAAAAAAGATTATAAACTATAGATATTTCTTTAGAAAATAACTGCTTATTTCTGACTATATTATTACACTATTTACCATAGTTTTAGTTCTTAAATTGGGACAACGTTGAAGTGTTATGACTAGAGATATTGTCACTAATAAGATGTAGAAGTTTTGCTTGGAAATTATTGCAGTTACAGTTATAAATATGTTTTCCATGTCCAAGTCTTTCATCTCTATTTTTTAAAAATACATTTGGGTTTACTTATGTAACTTATAATTCTTATCATTTCATGGTTGTAAAAAAAAATGCAGCAAATGGTTCTCTTATCAGCTGCTATTTTTTGAATGTCTTCTTATCATTCTAAAAAGCTCTACAGCTTCTTCCAAAATGCTGTGTCTCTGTCCATCCATAAATCTTGCTGCAAATTTCGGTCTCTAATTTCTTTCTTTATTTGCTCTTTTCAATTCATTTTAGGATGCATTAATTTTCTCTTTTTTGTTGTTATCCAAATTAATATTTGTTTTGGGAATCTATTCTGAGATATTATCTATATATGTCCATATTCCAATTGCTCTTGTCCCGATATTTTCTATTCTTTGAGTGCTTATGCACTCTTTCTTTGACTTTTGTGCATTATATCTGAACAGAATAATTTGAAGATGCGAATGATTTTTATCAACATAAAGAAATTCATAAATACACATGGATTCAGAATACATAAAATCTTAAATCTGTTTCTCACAACTGCTTGTGCTAAATGTGTATTATTAGAATAATCTGTATTAAAAAATTAGTGTATTGAATAGATTTAAAGGTTTTCTATATAATAACAACTGGCTGCTTTTCAAAAAACTTAAAATAATAGAGAACTATTCATGATTACAATAACTTTTGTGGAGGCTTAGTTTAGGCAACAAGTGTACAGCTTACAAATTTTCATTAAACTTTGTAGAGATGCTCTTTATTTAACAAGCTTTAATTTTTGCGTAACTCTGACTCTATAACATCGACAGAATACAAGTTAAAACCATACCATTATTTTAAATTATATAAGACTATCAAATGAATTATATATTTTATTGACAGTTTATGCTAACTATAGGCCCCTTACATGATTTAAATGAAAAAGTTGTTACCAATAATACATCTTAAAACTTTACCAATTTAAACTCTTATTGTAAGTTTTTGAGAACTTTTTTTTCATCCTACCCTAGAGTCATATATTGGAATCTTGAATAAACAATGGACACTAGATGATAATACTATTATATCAATATCATTGTATGGTATCGGGGTTTTGCCATCATCAATGTGGATGTAAGATTTAAAGCTGAAATTAATGTACTTATGAATCCAACAGCTATCTTTAGCTTCTTTATGCTATCAAGACAGTAGCCTGATATTAAAATAAAACCTCTAAGAACCAATTTGCTTGCACAGTTCTATACATCTGGCACCATATCAGCAATTATATATTTTAGTAATATTCAAAACTTTAAAATTTGTTTTTGCATTTCAAGTTATTAACTTTATAATATAAAAAAGTTGAAAATGGCTGCTAAATGCACAAGTTGCATTAGTTCCAGCTTTGAACTCTAAGTTCTCAGTGTGGAAGGCAAAAACCAAAAGGTTGAATGTGATAGTACAACCATTTACTGAGTAATGATTAATCAAACACATAATAGATGGCTATGCAGTAGTGCAAATATGTTGAGAATAACTGAAATATCATGATGTTTTATTGGAATTAATCTTCCTAGTCAAAGATTAAAGGGGTTTATATTTAGCAAAAACTGTAAAAGAATATATGATTGCTGACCTTATGTTATATCTATATAACTATGCATATGATGGATAAACAACTTTAATTTTTTTGATTAACAGAAAGGAGTTAAAGATGACTGATATATGTATATATAAGAGAATTAATTCCAGACTTAAATAGGACTTTACTGATGAAGGCATATAAAGGCATCACCAAGCTTAGAATAGATAGCTGTATAGTGTTTTCCTGAAGGTTTCAAGAAGTATTATTCTCTCCTCTTCTTCAGGTGTTTCTAGCCTGAACAATGACAGTACTAGCATGGGAGTTGAATCTGGACCCTTAGATTCTTGAGTATTGAATTTTAAGGTAATGCTCTAACCAACTGAGTCATCCCGCCAAAGGCAACAGTCAATAGAAATTTCATATGCTTATCTATGAGGTTCCTCCCAATTTCTCCATTTTTTTCTTCTTAAGAGCAAAGTTAATTAGTGATTTCCATACCTTATGTATAGTTACACTAGGTTCACTTATGGAATTGTTTGTCATTGTCATGTGAGCAGCTTCTTTAAATTTTCTTCTTTGTACCTTTTCTTTGCTTCTTTTAATGATAGCAGGTAATACACAAAATTAAAATTATTTTTCTTAATCACAATTATTGTTTACAGTCCATATTTTATTCAATTACTGTACATTATTTTTTAAAATATAATATTTATATTGTATATATGTAATACTATTTTGTTATATGAAAATTTTATTTATGTAATATATACTTTGCTAATCGATAAATGCATGAATATAAATCTCTGGCACTTGCAGGTCTGGCATTTGAACTCCTTATAAACTCTGAAGCAATACAATCATATGCCTTTGATTTTTTTTACTCTGCATGGTTTGGTGCAGTTGGTAGAATGTCTGACTCAGGATTGGGAGATCCCAGGATTGATTCTTGCACTCAAACTTTTTATGAATTCCTGAGCAATAAACCATTGATGTTTTTTTTTTTACTCTGCACAGTTTTGTATATATATCCGACTTGAGATCAGGAAGTCCCAGGATCGATTCTGGTAGTCGTAGGTCTGGCGCTTGAACTTCTTATGAACACCCTAGCAATAAAGCCATATATCTTTTTTTACTGGCATTGATTCCACACGAAGGATGACAAAGATAAAATAACAATGACAGCAGATTGTTTCACAGCTAAACACACTGTAATTTATTTGAGATAGTAAACAATCTAAATATTCCTTGCTCAAATATTTCTAGTTTTATGGTATGTAAAAAGTCATAATAATTCAACTCCTATGATGTCAAATACTAATTTACTAATAAAGGTTAAAATGATAGCTATTAGTTTATAATTAAAGTTATTAAACAATAGTTGTTGACATAATGTCATACATTTAGCTGAATATTTAGATTGCTTTTGATTCAAAACTTAATTTGAAAAGTATAATTAAAGTAATAGAGACTATTGAATGTGCATGTCAAAAGCCAATAATTAATAACTTATGTAGTCTGCACTTCTGTGGGTGTTCAATAATTTCTTATGACACCAAAGATGACATAAAAAAAACTTCTGCTATTAATCAGAAGCTAAAATTAATGATAAACTGGAATTCTTTTGAATTACTTAGCCATACAGGTTTATGCATTTTAATGTCAAACTGGATCAAAATATGGCTATGAATATTGTCATTTTATAAATTATTTAAAAAAAATAGCAATAAATGGCAAACTACTGCTGATGATCAAGTGCTATTGTTTTGTTATAGAACTCTGGTTAATTAAATTATCCTTCAGACTGAATATACATATACAATCAACCGAGTGATTTTAAAATCAAAATCCCTTTACCGCAACGTGAAAGCAATATTTTCACCCATTTAACTTCCACCCTTATTGTTAATAATCTTGCCTTATAAGGATCGAATAATTCAATAATCTATATGCGGAAGAAAAGATTATTTAAAATGCTGGATAAACAATATACAAATATATTAAAAGTGATTGTCCTCTGCTTATTAATATATTCTTACATACATGTTAATAAGAATTAGAAACGTGCATCCCAAATAAATATACCGCTTCCTCACATAAATAAAATGTATATTTTATTTAATATAATTAAAAACAAATATAAGCATGTGGTAATATGTTGGACTATTTCCATCATCTATTATTAAATGACGAATGTCAAGAAAATTTTAAACTTTCCAAATACAAACAACTATTAGTAATAACACATAAATAGACACCACAGATCTATTTGTGTGTTATTATTAACAGTTGTTTGTATTTGAAAAGTTTAAATTTTTCTAGATATTCAACATTTAATAATAGATGATGGAAATAATCCAACATATTATTACATCTATAATACCATCATCACAAACCTTCAGACAAATAAAAACACACAAAGAAAGCAAACATAATTCTTTCGCACTAAAAAGCGTACAAGATTCTACACTATACCGTACAAAGTTTTTAACGTAAAATGCGCGCATAACTGCAATCAACTTTTTTTTTTACGACATTGTTAATGCATTTGTTATTTAAAAGCGAATAAAAATAGAGATTCGGCAGATAACAATTTAAAAGGCAATAGTATTTATTTTTTAATGTTATACAATTTTATATCTATAAAAATATATGCGCTAAATTTTCCATTTATTAAATCTATTTAATTCCAATAAATATTGTATGTAAATACTATTTGTGGTGTTGTATATATACATATATGTAAGTAATGCAGACATATAGCTTTTGACAATATTTAAAGTATTTATAAAAATAAACACAAATTGTTCAAATACTGAGGTGAAAGAATTGCCAAATATCAAAATATTTCGCAAAAGGTTTTTTTTTTAGCAAACTTATTCTTGGACTGAATGATTCAATCGCGCGGGACTTTCTACAATAATACATCCGGTCAACAATGGTTCTTAAGTTCATAAAATTATGAAATGTTGTCTTTAGTTTTTGGCAATGCATTTATTTCTTTCAGCTAACTTTTTTTACATAATTCTTTATCACTAATTGTTTCGAATTTAATTTATTATAATTTTTCTAATTTCCTGAATTTTGTGTGTTCTTTGAATTTTTAACAGAACACTTCCTTAAAAGTCAAATTATCCCCCCCCCCAACCAGTAGTTTATGATTATCGTCTTTTCATTATAGATTTTATAGTTTTTTTTTTAAAGTAATAAACCCTAAAGAAAATAAAAACAAAGATAACGATTTAGCAATTAGAAAATTGAATACTGTATACTTTTGCTGTAGTAACCAAGCAACGATAAGGACGCGGTAAACTTACTTGCGTTTTCCAATATTTTTAATTTCAAATGTTTTCAGAGATTCTATATAACATTCAGCTTCTGTAGGAAGAACAACATGATGAGTATCTGCATTCATATTGGAGTTTAAAATATTTGCAATAGTAATAAAATAAAATATTTTAATTAAGATTTAGATGAAATGACTAAGTGATAAAAACTTTTACAAATTAGTAAAAATTGTTTGTAGGTGGCGCAACAAGTAACTGGAAATGTTTTCGTTAAAATTTTTTGTTATACATATAATGTAGTAGGAAATAAATTATAAACAATACAGTACATATTTTTGCGTTAAAATTGCTGCTAAAAATAGTAATTCTGGATCCTTACTATACTTTAGAGCAATTAAAACAGCAAGCAAGACAAAATATTTGAAAAAAATTAAATCAACTATTTGATAATTATTGCTAATATTTTTGTTTACTTCTCTAAAGAAATAAACACACAAAAAAATTCGTTAGGTATTCAAATTAATTGCAGACATGCCACTAATCAAATCTATGGAACTTCACACCGAACCTCCGGCGAGTTTACGCACTCAAGCTCCACCTCTTTTCTTTAGATGATTTCGTAAGCTTTGTGACATAAACAACATTTATCATTTGTTGTTCTTTGCTACTCAAATAAAAAAGTGAAATAGTCCGTCATTTAAAACTTCGAAGATGATTTCGATTAGACTATCTTGATACGTAAAACTGTCTGGATACTTCGGATATTATAAGCAAATCATTCGACGAAAACGAAATTAGCTACAAGGAATAAACTCAAAAAATATGTGAGTATTTTTTTATTTCTCAATTGCTTGCCTGTAGGAAATATAAACTTCATTTTTGTTGAAAAATAATAATGCAAAGAATTCTTTCTATTCTTTCCCCCGCTTCGTGCCCTAGTTTGATGATTTTGATGCGCGGCACCTAGTGGATTTTTCTCATCAGGTGAATTATTGCCTACGGAGATGTTTTTTAGTACAGTATTTCATTTATTTAACTCTGCTAATCTCTCAAAGAAAAAACCATTTTAAACTCACTCATTCTTTTCATTTGTCTTTTACTAATTATTTAATAAATAATATATTTATCATTAACATTTCATCTTTTGTGATATTGCTAATTTATTCACAATTGACATAAAATTGAATTACAGTACTGTATATATTTTTAAAAATTTTCATTAGCTATCTGTTGATTTTTTGGATTATATATATATTTTAAAAAAGGAAATTAAAGTAAACGTTACAAATACTAACATGTATATACTGACAAAAAAAAAAAAGAAGCAATCAAATAGAAAAATAACCTTTTCTATTTATTTAATTACTGCTGGTTTTGTTTATCTTCTCTCTATATATATTTAAAAAAAAAACATTTGTTCTATTCAGATTATTTAAATTTATTTAAATAAATGTTAATTAGTTATATTATCTGAAAATATAATTTATCCTATTTTTGATGTTAGAGATTATCATGTATTTTCTTTAAGATTAAATCAATAACCGAAATAGTAACAACTAACGACCAGTGTAATATTTTCGATTTTCCTGAAATATAAATTTTAGAGACAACGCTTCAGGCATTGTATATTTCAGTGAATTCTACCTATGTTTCTACACATAAATATAGGTTGGGTTTGATAATTCATAATTAGCTTTAAATTAATTCCCCCCAAAAAAGGAAATAAGGGTTACTGAAGGATTAACGAAAAATGTAAGTAATTCAGGCAAGTAAAATAGAAGGTCAATAAGAGGGTTATGAATTTTAATATAAAAACAATTAAACCAGCATGAGTTTTTTCTTGATATAAAATACATATATACAAATACGGAATAGGCCGTATTGAAATCTTCCAGAACTGGCCACTAAGGCCTGGCAAAGAGGTGCCTGCCTCAGGCAATGAATTGTAGTAAGCGCTAAAATGACACATAATATTTTAAAAAAATATTTTTAATAAATTAGTTGCAAAAAAATACCTAAATGAAATTTAAAAAAAAAAAAGTTCTGAGGGTATTCTTAATGGAAAGAATTCATCCCTCTTTAATCAAAAATCCTTTAATTAAATCCTTAAATGAATTTTTCATTCACTGTTAAATTTTTCCTGAATAATTTTTTTAAGAGTGCAAAATTTAATAGTGTTATTATTTCGATTTGTTATTTGTAAACAAACTATATTAACCGATAACTTTTT
This sequence comes from Epiperipatus broadwayi, assembly GCA_028023455.1. Taxonomy (NCBI): domain Eukaryota; kingdom Metazoa; phylum Onychophora; class Udeonychophora; order Euonychophora; family Peripatidae; genus Epiperipatus; species Epiperipatus broadwayi. The sequence goes on from JAQFVV010006415.1 coordinate 1,826,762, forward strand.
GTGTATGTCCTTATGTATTATTACTAAACAATTTGATTGAGGAGAAAAAATTGCAGCATCTTGGATAATTTTATTATCGTCAAAGCTGCACGAGGTACCATTCATCTCATCATCTTTGTACTTCACAGAGGTAGAAAAAAATATACCTAATGATATTTAGGAGTTGTTGCATTTATTTATTGTAAATTGACAAACGAGATAGGTTTAAGTCCTCCTCCCCATCTGATTAAATATAAAGATACGCCGGAATCAGATTTCAAGGAAAGTGTGAATGGTCGAAAATCCAGATTACAAGAAGTAAATTATTAGAAGTTTTGAATGCTTATATCCAAATGCTGTTGTTATTCAAAAAATTCTACTAACACTTCTGCAACTATAGTAGCAGATGAACATAGTTTTTCTAAGTGAAAAAAGAACAATAACAACCAAAATCATTTAAGTGATCCAGTAATAATTTTTAAAGAAAAGGCTGTATGTAAAATAACAAATTCCAGAGAAGTTATCAAAATTTGTTTTAAGAAAAGATCACAGAATGATTTAATATTATATGATTTCTTTTTTATTCTGTAATTATTTATTTTGTTTTATTTTTATGCATTGTTTTAATTTCGTAATTTGTATTTTTTTAAATAAATATATATATTTATTTGTATATATTTTAAGTATTACATTCATTGCTTTGTTCAGTAGACCATTTAAAATAAATAACCTCCAACAGTCTCTCATATATCAGTAATAGAGAACACAATACTCATCAGTTTGCCAATTGTCATTAGATAAGAGTAGAGTGATTTTTAATCCTTGTTTCATATGCTCACTAAGATTCACTAGATAGTTTTATTGACCAGGGTGGGTGAAGGGTTGTCTTTGTTATGGACCAATTAGCTGAGAGAATTCTAAGCCTTTAGAAATTAATTTGGCCTGGGTTTGAATCCCATGCTATTGGCATAGAAAATGGATGCACACCTCTGCATCATGATGCACTTCTACATAAATACTAATAGCCTTTCAATAATTTTAAGACACAATTTTTTTAGGCGTGCTTCAAGTTCTAAAATTTACAGGTTCAATTTTGATATATTAATACAAGATTTTCCCATGCTAATATAAAATTCCAACGGATAAAAAAAAATGCTAATGGTTTTATTGCTCGGGAGTTCATAAAAAGATTAAGTGCAAAACTGCGAGTTGCCAGAATCAATCCTGGTACCTCCCCATCTCAAGTCGGATACGTTATCAACTGTGCCAAATCACACAGGGTAAAAAAATGCTAATAGATTTATTGCTTAGGAGTTCATAAGAAGTTCAAGTAACAGAACTGCAAGTACCAGAATCAATCCTGAGATCTCCCGATCCCGAGCTGGAAGCTCTACCAAGTGCACCAAACCATATAGGGTATTCCAATGGATAATTTGTTTTTATGCAGATAAAGGAAATAATGTGGATAAATAAAAACTAGATCCACATTGGTCAAATGATAATATACTGATTCTTCTGAAATATATAAATTTCAGAAAAGACTACTTCGGGATAATTGATTTAAAAAGATTGATGTGGCAAATTTGTTGGCAAAAAGGATTTAGTTATACAGAGTTTTTTAAATGATGAAATGTTATGCAATGATACTACAAGTGTTGATTTCACTTTAACAGTGATGGATGTAGATATATTCATTTTCTTAATTTGTTCGGCAGAAGGATACATTTCTAGTAATTATATTATTTTTCTTTTCCTTTTTTTTCAGATATAATAGAGATTTTATAACTTTTTTTTTAAAAAAAAAAATTGTATTTTTGTCCCTTTGAGAGGTAACTACTGTTAGATTTTGGGATGTTAATGTAATACTAAAACTGACCATATCTGACACACGAGTTAATTTAAATATTGATATTTACTGTGTACCCATGTGTGCGCGAGGTTATTTTTTTATAGTCATATTCTAACAGGCAAAACTCTCTCTATGTATTGCCACTTAGTGCAAGCTGGAGTAATCAATGGATGCCAGAAGGCTTGTGCATAAAATCCCCATCTAGTGCCTACTCATCCAATATCTGCAGACTAGTTTCTGGCTTGTGGCCTTCTTCAGTGAGGAGTCTTGGATCTGAGAGCACTGCAAATATTGGATGAGTAGGCACTAGATAGGGCTTTTATGCACAATCCTTCTGTCATTCATTGATTACTCTGGCTTTCCCTGAGTGTCAATACGTATAGAGAGTTTTGCCTGTTTTAATAACAGTTAAGAGCAAGCATAAAAAATGGTGATCATGTGATGCTTATTGGCTTAGTAATATTCTATACAGTAATCAGAGCAAATTATCTTTATTATAAGATTCATTACCATTCAGTTGGTGAATGGAGTTTCACTAGTCATAAAGCCTTCAAAAATCTAACAGAACATTCCTCATTGTGGTGTGGTTTTTTATTATACAGAGGAAATGCTTTCATAGAGTTTCTCTCAAAATATATGTCAGTGGTAATATCTTGATTACATGGAAAATTGGGATATTCAATGGAAGGAGATTTTTGTTGATAAAAATTTGAAAACAGCAATTCTGGTGAGAAGTAGGACTTCTGTTCTTTTTTTAAATATAAATATTGAAATTATATGATTTTTTAAATAGTTTTTAATTAGGATTTCCAATTTGATAAATAGAAGTTCATATGTAATTTTTAATTTACCCATAAAATGACAGATGATTTTTACCTGCCACTAATTAATTTTTTAATTTAAAAATTGGATATTTTTTTTATGAAAAATATCCTTTTTTTAGAGAAATAAAGAATTCTAAAATAGTGTATGTAATTAGAGGGGATTTGAACCCAGACTTTTAAACTCCCTTTAGTCATCCACCCCATATTAAACTGATACACATGGTTCAGCATGAAATACATATATTGCAGATCATTTATCTTTTTCACATGTATGTGGTGATGCATATGGGTGGATGACTAAAGGGAGCTTGAACGTCTGAATTCAAACCCCCTTTAATTACATCTAGCTTAAAATATAAGTACTATACATGTATTTAATTATTATAATAGCATATTCATTGTTAGTGGGATCTAGAATTTTGCAGATTATTCCCCATAACTTATTATCAGTCAAAAATTTGTAAAACTCTTCACTAGAAATAGTTAAATAAGAGTCATAGATCACATGACCCTATCTCTTAAGCTTGTAAGTTATAAAACAATGAGGATTGCCAATTCCCCTACAAGCTTTGTGTTGATATCATTAATGTAAATAAAGTGTTTTGTTGTTTTGAATTTGATAAAATAAATAAAATAATCAAATGGGTTATTTCTTGATAATTCATAACAAATTTGAGGTACTAAAAATGATTGACCTGTGGCCATGATTTATGGCCCTTGCTTGAGCTCCAGAGTTTGACCTTTTACCTCTTCAGAAGACTACTGAATTCAGATAAAGGTATAGCCAAATTAAGTTTGTTAGACATTTAAAATAATTATCTTTATTGATATTAGAAATGTTAATAAGTTGATTATCTAATTAGTTAATCATCATTGATGAAAAAATGACCATAATCTCATTCATTAGACCAAATAGTATTTTTGTTTTAAATATTTGATTTAATTACAGTTAAGCAATAATTATTTTAATTAATACAACTTGAACATACAAATTATATTTCTTAGGTAAAAATGCAAGTATTAGTTGAGCTAAATTTTTCAGATAATATTCAAAATTAACAACTGTTTTCTGTTATTTTCTAATAACTTTGAAGAAGAAATAATTTCTGAAATCATTGCTTAAGAGATATAATAAATTTTGATATTAAAAAATTTGTTGACTTGAATCTTGGCCAGTTAAGGACTGTTTTAGTATTTATGGAATTAATCATCTCTAGCAAAAGAAAAGGATTATATAAAAAAGAACTATTCTACTACATCTCTTTGACATTAACCCTCGTAGACAATAAGTGTAGCTAATATTAAACACATTTTTTTAAAAAACCATCATCATTATTAATAAGAAATTAATAATAATAAACTTCTTTCCTGAAATGGCTAAGATAAACAGAACTTTTCTTAGTAATAAGTCTAGGCCCTGTAAACAGCATTTGTAGGTATTCTTGGCTAGCCAGAACGTCATCAAGTGGCCAAGCCTGGCTAAGTAATTAGTACCGAAATTAATAACTATAAACTTATTTTCTCTTTAAAAATATGATTCCAAATAATCTTTCATATATAAAAGAAATAAATAAAATTGTTTTTCTTTTTAAAAACTTTTTATTTTCATGAACCCATGTATAATTTCAATAAGTTGGAAAGGTGTATAATGTACTGGAATATATATAGGTTCATGAAAATAAAAAGTTTTTAAAAAGATATAGGAAGAAATATTCTTGAAGGACTAACACAGAAAAGCAAGAACAAAAAGCCCATTATATTAATATTTATTTAGACTTTTTTTGGGTGGGGGGGGGGATGCTAGCTGTCACTTATAATGAGTAAAACTAAAAAATAATAATTTAGCTATTAAATTACAATATAAATATTGTTTATGGACTCTTACAAAAGAGGTAGAAATTGAAAAAAATATTAATACTTATTTTAATTTTAAAATATGTATTATGTACTTTGAGTCATTACATTTTTGAAGTATGGACAACACTTAATAATTAAATATATTTAATTATGAAAAAATGAGACTTTGATAATTTAATTCAGTGGGAAAGCAGTTTCCTCACTGTGCTAAAGATTTAAAACATCACATGATCATCATTTTATATGCTTACACCTGCTGTTAATAAAAGTATCAAACATTCCATACACAGAGATCCTAAGATCTAAGTGCAGTGCTCTCAAATCTAAGACTTCTCACTGATGAAAGCCACCAGTTAGAAACCAGTTTGGGGATGTTGGATGAGTAGGCACTTGATAGAGATTTTATGCAGAAACCTTCCTGAATTCATTGATTAAAAAAAGGCTTGCACTTGGTGGCACTTCTGTATGAAGAGTTTGGTACTCTTGTGCTAAAGATTCTAGAATTGAATCAATAGAAGCAAATAAAAATCTTTATTTTTTGAGGGAAGCTGTTTTACCAGTGAACAATGTAATTAGATAATCAAGTTATTACAATCATATAATTAAATAAATTCTTAAGAATTTCAAGATAATTATTTACCATCTCAATAGCATATTGTATAATTAAATAAATAAGAACCATATAGTTAAATAAAGATCGGAAAAGTCTGCCTATATCAAATCTTGTCCATGCACATTTGTTATACTCCCTCAAATGCAGCTATGATCAGAATATTTATAATTTAGGAAAGTAATCTTACTATTTGGATGAAACTACTATGCTTTGTTTGCCATAATCTTGAATTTTTCTTTTCTGCCAAGAATTTTACTATACAATAAAATTAATGTTGTATGTAAGTGATAAATTATCAGTCTTTTTTTTAAATAATCACTTTGGGTTAATTAAAAGAAAACAAAAAAGTGCTATATTTAGAATAATGTAAATAGCATGTTAGTTTAGAAATAGAGTGAATTATGGTCAATTTGAAATAAATGCTAAAAGCAAAATAAATAAATGAACTAAATTTGTCAAGCATTGGTGGTCAAGAGGTCAGCGACAGCTGCTTTACAAGCAGTTGTCCGCGGGTAAGCGGGTTCGCTTCCCAGCTGATGCTATGACACATGAGAAAAAATAAATAAATAAATGAACTAAATTATTATGAAAGTAAAAAATAAAAAGTTATACATGTTTTAATTGAAACAATATTTCTGATAAGATAAGCATTTACATTTAGGAAATATTTGTGACTAAAAGTATAGACCAGGTTAGAGATTAATTAAGCTGATAATTAAACATTGGTTACTATTCCAGAAATAGAACAGCACTAATAGTAATTAGTGATTTAGAACTTTACGTGACTATAGTTTTGTTACCTGGGAGGACTGAAAAAGGATAAAAGCTCACCTGTAAGAAGGATTGGAGTTGCATACACACTTGTATTAATGAAACCGATTGTATTGAAACTAAAAAAACTAAAAAGCAGAGTGGTTAGGGACATTTAAAGGCTGCATCACTTTATGATTTATTACACCTCCATCACTGCATATTTATAGGTGACTTAATACTAATCTGTGTATACATTATTTATTAAGCTATTAATTTTACTTTATTAGTGTCAACTTTTTGGCAATTAAATTCAAGTCCTGGTTACACTATTTTCTTGTGTTATATATTTCTGCTTGTCTGACTACCTTTACTATGACTGCAGTACTTGTGATGGTTATAAGCAGTAGAAAACTGCCACAGTCAGTGACAGGATCAAATTTGAACTGTAATTTGTATTGTAGTAACTGGAAATAGGATTCAGTCAATAGTTAGAAATTCATAGGTGTTAATTAGGTTAAATCCTGTAAATTGAAAATGGCTTCGTGAGTTAGCCTAATAGGAAATTAGCTAGGTAATCATATACATTTTTTTTTATTAGTTATTAATGTAGATTACGGTATTAAGATGATGTCTGTTCCACATTTAACTATAAATGGGTTCAATGTGAATAGTCCTTTTGATTGGTCAATTTACTGAAAGAGGATTGAGAAACTTATTTTTATTAATGGAACTGTTAATGACACTATTAAAGGTGTGATGTTGCTATGCTATATTGGACAATAGAAAATTGAAATTGCAAATTGGCTTATGAAGATTAAAAGAAGTCACCATACACTGTAGTAATACAAAAACTAAACAATTATTTCAGTCTTTAGCCTTCAAAGCATGTAACATGGCTACATTTTTAAAAAAGACAATAAAAATAAAGAGGAATGATTAAGTGATAATGACTAAGTATTGAAGTAGCTTACTAAAAGTTATAAATCCTTTGCTTGAACAATTACTTTGGGAGATGTCTGATAATAGATTGAGACAGTAGTTTCTGACTACGAGAAATTTAACTTATGTGGAAGCAGTCAAAGTGAGAATAGTTCATGCAATTAAAGGAGTTCCAGAATTTTTAGCAATAATAGTGAAGATAGTGCATTTATAAGAAAAACAAAATAAATATCAGCCCACTAATAGTAGTAAGAAAGAAATAGTATGTTATTGCTATGGAAAGGAAGTGTAAATTTAATAAAGAACATTGTAGAGCCTCAGGAAAATAGGTCACTTAGAACATGTAGGGTTAAGGAAGAAAGAGAACATAACAGTTCACCAACTTTTCCCAAAGGAAATAAACAAAAGTATGAGATTAATAATACTGATTAGGAATTGCAATCAAGTTAACAGTTACATTATTAAATAAAACAATGGCAATCTGAAATTGATAGCAGGGTGGGTATGTCAATGATAGAAGTTAAAGAAGGGTATAGAGTAACAGAAATTTGTAAGAATCCCCTTATATTAATGCAAATTAGTTTAAGGGTGAAAATTGCCAGTGGTAATAGTATGATGATATTAGGGAAAGTAGAAGTAATGTATAATTTAAAAACAAGATCTCTAAATGACTATTGAATATAATGCAAGGTGATCATTATCCTATTTAGGGAATAGTTCTATGATCTCAGAATCAAAATATGTAAACATCATTAAATATCATTAAGAAATATCATTAAACATGCAGAGAGTTCCAATTAAGTCAGGATCAGATGAAAGTGATCCAATCATTAATTACATAGATAATTGGAATAATGAAGTAATAGACAGCAAAAGGGTGACAGATTGGACTAAAGCTGATCAAGATTATAAATTGTTAATTTGAATCAGTAAGGACTGGCCTAAGCTATATGGAGTATAAAAAAAAGATCTATAAATAAGGGATGTGTATTAATGGATGTTAGGGTGTTAATATTGATTAGTGGGCATGACAAGTTTTTCAACTGATTCATAAAGATCATCCTGGTTTAGTATAGGTTAAACTACTTCCTCATAGTTATGTATGCTGTCCAGAATCAATGCTAAGATAGATCAATTTGTAAAAACCTGTGAAAATCACCAAGTGACCACAAGCATTCCAAAGAAAAATTATATTGCTTGGGCTTTAGATGAAAAATCTTGAAGCCATATTCACATCGATCATGATGGATTATTCCATGGCTACATTTGTTTGGTGCTGATCAATGCATAGTCAAAATGTACTAAACAAAGAATTGTTAAAAATGCCAGTACTGAGGAAACAACTTTTTACTTTCCATGCTTTTTCTGAAACTTTGGAGTCAGATAATTGAACCATTTTTTGCCCAATAAAAAGAATGAGGGATTTAACATATTGCCACATGACCATCATCCAGAGTCAAATGTGAATGCAGGAAAGGGGCAGCACAAATGTTAAAGCAAATATTATGTAAGGAAGGGCCTGCAAATATCCAAGAAACCTTGTATTCTGCTCAGCTATATCAGCATAGTATGCCATCATGTAGTACAGGTAGCCCCCCAGCTAAGATGATGTTTGAATGGAAGTCTGCACAAAGTTATCACTGATATGCCTAGGTAAAAAATTTGAGGAAAAACAATAGCACATAAAGGCGATACATTGAAGGAGAAAAAGTCTGGATCAGAGATGTTCTCAGAAAGTATTGGGTGAAAGGCATAATCAAAGAACATCTATCAAGTCAAATAGTAATCATAGAGACAAAAAAAAAATCACATGAAGCATAAATCATGTCAAGCGATGTAGAGATGAAATTAATCAAGCTAGAAGTACTATCATGCTAAACTATGTGGAGGAATCAGACTGAATGGAAGTAGACAAAGAGCACAACGAAGAGAACAACATGACTGAAAAAAATATACACTCGCATAGTTCTCAAAGGATTAAGAAGAAGCCAAGTCAGAATGTAAATAATGTGCTATGTTTAAAAATAAAGTTAATTGTGCTAAATTTAAAATAAATACTGGAATGCAAAATAAATAAATGAACTAAATTATTATAAAAACAAAAATAAAAAATTATACATGTTTTAATTTAAGTAAAAATATTTCTGATAAAATAAGTATTTATGTTATAGGAAATATTTGTGACTAAAATAGTAGATCAAACTAAAAGAATAGACCAGGATAGAGATTAATTAAGTTGATAATTAAACATTGATTCCTTAACAGCATTAATAATAATTAGTGATCTAGAACTTTCCATGACTATAGTGTTACTACTTGGGATAAGAAGAATTGGGATACAACATGGCCGTGCAACACTCTAATTGATAGAGCTGATTGTGTTGACCAAGAAAATTGAAAATTGATATACCAAATGACTTCCATCATTGAAGGTTCAAAAGTGAACCTAGAAACATTCACATATCTCACCGGCCTTTGATTAAACTCCTCCATGTATTTGTGATTTTTAATACTAATCTATTCAAACTCAGACTTTCACATGACCCACAACTCTCAATGCCATCTTATATTAATGACCCACCTGATCACACACCTGTTGAAAAGATAAATAATCACCAATATACTATCCTTGTGCTAAACCAGTACTCATCAGTTGGTCCAGATTACTATCTCCATACATATATTCAATCAGTGCTCAACTTTATATTAAGATAACCAATCTTGAGAGTTGGGGGTCATGTGAAAGTCTGAGTTCGAATCCCACATATATTACATATATAAATGCAGTTTTAAGCCTGTACAATGTGTTAATACTAATCTATGTAAATTGTTATACATGAAGCATTGTTAATTTTACTTTATTATTGTTAACTTGTTGACAAAAAACATCTTGTTTTGATTCCAAAATTTTCTTGTGAAATAATTATTTCTGCTTGTCTGACCATTACCATGACTTTTGTACTCTGTGACTCATCACAATAAAAAGCAACTGTCATTTATTATTAGATTGCAACTAAAGCAAACATGATTTATTATTAGATTGCAATTGACCGAGAAATTTCCATATATGACTATAGTTGAAATCTATGTATTAGTGTATTGATATTGTATATTATTAATGTATAAAAATAATAAAGTTGCAGGAGAGTATAGATAAATTCAGTCACTAATAAAATACATTAAAAATTTATTCTAGAAAAAAATAATATGCATTATTATTAAAATTATGCAAAATTAAAAATAATATAGACATACTAATTTGCAAAGGTGTAACCAGGAAAGTAATTATCCAAATTAGATAAAAGAAAATAAAACTGCCAATCTAGATATGTGTGAGAGCAATATCGTGCTTGCGGCACAGCAGTGAATGAGCCGTTTAGTATGCTAAAGAATGCATGTAGTGCAGAATTAACAATGAAGTGTTAATAGTACAGTAAAACAAAATGCAGCATTATAGTTCAATACTATAAAGAACTGGGCATGCATGGACTATAAATGAGAAAAGTACAAATTATTACAATTGTAGGTTAAGCATAAAGATATGCAAGGTAATTTAATACAAAACAATAAGCAAGCTGTTAGTTGAAGTACTAATATTTACTAATATTATATATTCAGGGTAATAAACTCTTTTTTAAGCTTGAGTATGTATTTATTTTCCAAAAGTTTATTAATGAGTGTACATCTTGCCCTTGTAAACATTGGATACTAGCTAAATTATTAAAGTTTTAAAATAATGATAACCATGACATTTCTAACTTTAGAAAGTCTGTGAATGTATATTTCTATATTGGATGCTTTGTCCAAAGCAATAAGTATAAGCAATTAGTAACATTTAATCATCTTTGGTGATAATTTTGCTTTTACTTGTCTTCTTTTTAACAATTTATTAACAGCAACTCAATTTTAGAGTGATATAAACTTTAATGAATCTTAAGATGTATGAAATCAGAAAAGTATCATAACCAATGTAGGATTCAAAGACAAAAATCAGCGACTGAAAACTTGAGAATAATTGGTGGACTAATATGGCAATGGCTATTTTAGATTATGTATTTTTTGATATATGGATAAGTAATATATGTGCCTGAAAAATAACCTATGATTCTCTTAAGTCAGTGAACAGCTGTCTTTTACATGATAATGATGATATTTTAAATCGACAGAGGGAGTGTTTAGATAGTTATATATATATATTATCAACTTTTTACTTTAAAAAATAAATAGCATAATGTGATCTGAAGTTGATTGGCTTTTTTTTTGGCTCCAAAAAGTATAGAGTAGCTTTTAAAAACATTTTAAATCTGAAAATATTTACATTTAGTATTATTTCATTTTTATTTTATTGAATGACAGTTTAATTTTTTGTTTGTTTGTCATTTTAGAGGGGAAAAAAGGTTGAAGGTTATCTAACAAATACTAATGATATATAAATTCCATTATTATTATAACAAGAAAACAGCCAGAAAAAAAAATTTTTTTTTAATTATAATATTAGTATGTAGATTGGCTATCTTAATATATATCTGAGCACTTATTGCATATATGTATAGAGATGATAGTCTGGACCAACTGATGATTGCTGGTTTAGCATGAAATACATATATTGGTGATTATTTATCTTTTCGACATATATGTGTTCAAGTGGATCAGTGTTATGAGATAGAGTGGAGAGTGGTGGGTCGTATGAAAGTCTGTGCTCGTATACCCTATAAATTATAATATTGAAAATTTCCCCAAATATTTTTAAACATTTATAAGTAAAAATCTTTTGGTATACCGCTTAGCATATATCCATGACTTGGGATTTGAATACAAGACGTAGATTTTTAAAAAAAGTAATAGCAAACATAGGATTTTTTTTCAGTATAGCTGAACTATGTCTTAATCAGCTACCTATCCAGTTTCTGATTGATAAATGGATATGTAAAAAAAAAAAAAATACAAATGGCTAGTTACTAATGCATTTTTCAATATTTTTTGGAAAGCAGTTGGAAAAGGCAATCTTTGGCAAGCAGTTGACATTTTGTTTCATGATTCTTGCTGATATATATATATATATCATTATCATTAATAACCACTTATGAATGATTATGGACATCTAACTCCAGAAAAAGAAAAAAAGAAATAAATAGTTAAGAATAATGTTTATACCACTAAACATCACACGATCACCATTTCTTATGCTCGCACATAACTGTTAACACAGGCAAAACTTTCCATATAGTAGTGCCACTCAGTGCCAGCCAGAGTAATCAATGGATGCCAGCTTGGCATCCATTGATTACTCTGGCTGGCACTGAGTGGCACTACTGTATGGAGAGTTTTTCCTGTGTTAATAATGTTTATATATATTAAATTGGTGATCATTTTATATCTTATTTGATATCTTGCGATGACTTCATCAATAAACATCTTGTTTAACTGTAACTCCATTATATTCAATTTTCAAGTATGCTGTCTAGTGAAAACAGCCAATCAATCTTAGTATTTTGTTCAAGCATTATAATGTAATTAAAAGATAAATATAAACATAGTAGTTTTTTTCTTTTTTTTTTAAAAAAAAATCATAACCGATTGAATTATTCAGCAGTTTTATTGTTTTTTACATTTTTTTAAAATTTATTAAACATATTCCATTTTACTTCTTGGTCATGCATAAAAAATGATTATTTATTCATTTGTTATGCTATTTTGCTGAACACAGTTAATTTTTTATTTTGTAATTCAATGAATTTGTTAAGTAATGTATTTTATAAATAATTTTTTTTAGATATTGCATAACTAATATATATATATGCTATCATATTTGGAATGAAATACAGTTATAAGTCATAGTAATATCTGAAATTTTGCACTTTAAAATAGGTTTTAAATATGTTATACATTATTCATTGAACTTGATGTCTTCTGTGGTAGTTTGAACTGGTTTGCAATATACAGATATTGTTTAATTTGGTACATCATTACATTATCAGTACACATTTTAAAATACACTTACAATTCAAGAGATCTAATTCTTAACAGTTTTGTTATTAGTTATTATTGTAAGTTGTTGCATTTTATTCATTATCATCAATAAAAATTTACTTCCATTATTAAATATTACACAGAGGCTAAACTCTCCATACAGTAGTACCACAAGTACAAGCCAGAGTAATCAATGGATATAAGAAGGTTTGTACATAAAATCTTTATGATTACTCTGGCTTGCACTGATGATTCTACTGTGTAGAGAGTTTAGCCTCTGTAAACAGCTTGTGTAAGCATAAGAAATGTGATTTTGTGATAACGTTTAGTGATTATTAAATATTATTTGTTGTCATGTAGTAAAAACTAAAATAATTTTTAAAACAATTAAAAAAATATATAGTTTAGGAATTAGATTGGATTTGTGGTCTATTTTTTGATATTTTAAATTTGGATATTAATACTAATGAGAAAAATAAACCCAACTAATTGTTACTTTGGTTTCTCAGAACTTCTATATATCGACTAGGAATAAGTTCAATATTCTGTGTTGAAGAAAAAGGTAAAAGAAATGTTAACATAATTTGTTTCAATAGACTTATACAAAAACAATTTCTCAAAATTAATAGCAATCAAAATAAAATATCCATATTTAAATCCTGAATACCTTTTGTGATTAATAATCTCCAGAATTACCCAAATGTAGAAATGGTATGAATTCCATGAAAGAATACTCTTCACACTATTTGTTAAATTATTATAACATTTTTTCATTCCATCATCAAAATGCATCATAAACATTATATTAATGTGCAATTTATGTAATAATGTATAAATCGTAGCTGAAAATCAAATACAAAATGTTTCAAATCACTCTCTCAAATGGTTTTTTTTACAGCAATGCTCTTTATGAATAAACTCAAAAACAATATCCTTTTGAGTTGGTGTTTGAAGTTCAGTCTTTATATTTATTCACAGAGACTGTGGCTAAAAATCATAACATCTGGGAGGATGATTTGAATATTATGAAATTATCTGTATTAAAACCATTATTTTGTAAAATTATAATTAGTATTATATTTATTAATATAATTAAATTTTTTTTTAGAGATTATGTAAAATTTCTATATAAGAAACCAGAACATGATTATAGTTTATAAACAATTGCTTTAGCAGATAAAATAAAACTCATAAAACTCTCAACTGCTTGATCGTAATATTCCATTTTATTTGCGAAGGGATACAAAATAGTCTTTTGTCTTGCAAAAAACTACATTAAGATTATTTTATTTATAAATGTGTGTATTGTTTAGAAGATAATTTGAGTCTTTCATTTTTATAATATTTAAAGTTTTTTTTCTTATCTTTTTAGGTTTTTTTCCCTGAATGTATATAATATTTTTATATTAATCATAGCTGTTACTTTCTATTTTTTACCCTCTCCCATTGATCCTAACGCGTTTAGGTAAGTTTTTTTTTTTTTAAATTTAAAGCATTAACATTTAAAATTTTATTTTTATATAACAAACTGTCAATCCATTGTTCATATATTTATCATTTTCCTCTATCCTTTATTTGACTTTTTTGGTCCCAGATTCATCACTGTGAAAATGAATACTGGTTTTTTTAATGGCATCACTGTTTCCCAAAATGTCATTTTATTGCACTTATCATTGACAAATTAGGACCGATAAACTTTTTTATATAGATAGGTATTTTTAAAATTTTAATATGACATGTTTATTCTATTAAAAAACGTAACAATCATATTTTTATTTTATAGTATTTTAATTAAACAAAAATGTTTTCAAAAATATTCAAACTTATTTAAAAAGAAGTTACCTCTATAGTTATTTATGTTTAATTCTTGTTGATTTAATCAATAAGTTGATTTAGAGTTAGTTTTTTCTTTTTTAAAAATTACTACTGTTTTAAAAATGATCAACTTCACAATGCATTTTGATTTAGAGATATACTTTAGTGCTCCTATTTTTTTCTATTTTGTTGTATGTTCTTTTAAAAGCATTTTTTAATTTGTATGTACACTTTTAATTAAATGCTTTATGACTCCAGGAGTTTATAAAATGTTTATGTAACAGAACTGGAGACATGATACATATCTTGAACTCCAGAGTTTATTATTTTATCACTGTACCACACTGTATAGGATTAAAAACACTAATGATAATGGTTTTACAGATGCTTTAGATTTTAAGCTTAAGATTAATTGAAATATAAAATTGACCAAAAGAAAAAAAATATTTTTATTTATTTATAAAATTAAAAACAATAAAATAAAAATACAATTACTTTTTTGTAATAAAATAAACAAGGCAAAACTCTCCATAAAGTAGTGCCACCCTGTGCCAACTATAGTAATCAATGGATGCCAGAAGGCTTGTGCATAAAATCCCTATCTAATGCCTACTCATCCATATTCCCAGACTTGTTTCTAGCTTGTGGCCTTTGTCAGTGAGGAGCTTTGGATCTGAGAGCACTACAGTTAGATCTTAGGATCTAATGCAACCCTCCAGCAACCACCTTTTATCTCTACTTAACTATAAAACTATGAGAATGAAATTGAAAACACAAAAATATTTTCAATCTAAGCTCAATAGCTTATATAGTCATATAGGTCTGAACTCAATTCAGCACCCATACATTTTATAAACAATTTTGTACTAGTATAAGAGATGGTGATCATGTGATGCTTAATGTTTTATAATAAAATAAATGACTAGATATGATTCCTATATTTGTTTAAAATAATATTCTTATCTAATTCTTATAATTAATCTATGATTCCTATATTTGTTTAAAATAATATTCTTATCTAATTCTTATAATTAATATTAACCCCATTTTTTAAACATATATAATTACCGTGATGTTAAATATTATACATGCTATGTATATTTTACAAATAATAGGTATAGAATATTTTGTATTACAATATATGAATTGTACTTAAAGCTAATGGTTAAGTTGTATTTTATATGTATAGGATGTAAGTAATCATTAAATTATTCTTATCTGTTATTTTTAATAAATATAGTTTTGCTTCTCAGTATTATGTAACAAAAAACACTTATTTATAATTGTTAATAAAGAAGAAGATATAAATTAATATTAAAGTTTATCGGCTAAGCGTTTTCGAGGATCCATGCCTCATATTCATAGCCTTTATTTTTAAATAAATTTCTTGTATTATTGTTTTTTTATATTTATCATTTGTTTTCTACAGCTCTTGAAAAATGATGGATGAAGTGTTCACTGTATTAATTATATTTTTAAATGTTATATAGTTTTCATAATCAAACTTGTAATTTCAATATTTTTTTGTACATATATATATATATCATGAATACTTTCATATGGACCAACTATGATTGAAAGCATGTTCAGTTAGATTATCCATGAATCTTTCCACACATCATTGGAACAGCATTAAATGAGATGGTATTTCTGTACAATTGATATCCTTAACCTCAATAATAAAATAAGTGACTTTAACCATATAGCCCATTTAAATTCATATACAACTGAAAAAACAGTCACATAAGTTCATAATATCAAATCTTTTTATAAGTCCTTTAAGACCTAAGAATATTACTAATATAATCACTAGTGGGAATGATAAATGATATTCAGTTCAAAACAAAAGGTAGAATACCATTGAGTAGCTGATTGTGGTCTCCAGAATTAAGTCATGTAATTCCATTTCAAAGCATATTTAAATATTTACACATTTTATTATTAATTATGAACTTATTTCCTTCCATTATAAATAAAACTGATAATATTTATTAGTGTGAATATTATGGTGTAACTATTAATGGACTCATGTCCTTAAATTTTACTAGCAAAATTATTTAACCCTAAAATACATGAATAGTAATCAATTCATTTCTGCCAACTGGTAACAAGTTACAGACTATTCTAGATAAATAAATCAATGAGTTACCATTAAAATTCAAGATTAAATACTTTAATTATAAAATTATGAAAATATTTTTATAACATGAGCACACAAAAAAGGATATTAGGTTTGATTGATCTTTAAATGCAAAAATAAAAAGATAAAAAATTACTTCTCTTGATGAAGAAAGATAAAAAATAATACCCAATTGACAAAGTACTGCTATAACTGTAATATTAATAATTACACAATCACTATTTCTTATGCTAGCACACAACTGTTATTAAAACAGGCAAAACTCTCCATACAGCAGTGCCACTCGGTGCCAACCAGAGTAATCAATGGAAGCCAGAAGGCTTGTGCATAAAATTCCCATCTAGTGCCTAATCCAATATCCCCAGACTAGTTTCTGGCTTATGACCTTCGTCAGTGAGGAGCTTTGGATCTGAGAGCCCTGCACCTTAGGTGCAGGGCTCTCAGATACAGGTGCAGTGCTCTCAGATCCAAAGCTCCTCACTGATGAAGGACATATGAAACTAGTCTGGGGATATAGATGGGGATTTTATGCACAAGCCTTCTGGCATCCATTGATTACTCTGGTTGGCAGTGAGTGGCACTACTTTATGGAGAGTTTTGCATGTTTTAATATCAATAATTATTAAAGATTGATAAAAATAATTTCCTCTCTCTTTTAACAAGAATCTGAATTAATAAGCTTGGAGTTTTCATATGCATTTATAAATTATTTGTTTAAAGAGGTATTAAATAAATTAAAGCTAGAATTACATCCATCCATGCATTGTGCCATGCACATTTAAATCTTGTTTTGATCTCTTCTTTCTAATAAAATTCATATAATAAAATATGACTAATTATATTTGTTCTTTGCATTATTGTTTCATATCATAATGCAAAAATAAATATAATTTCTTATTTTATTGCAAAATTATATAATAAAAAAATTACAAAAAATAAATATGTAATGAAATTTATGGTTTATTTAAAGATAATATTACTGTCATATCTCACCTTGCCTTCAGAAGTGGACTAGTCCAGATTCCTTCCTTATCTGATAAGATTGAATATTTATTGTCCCTAACCAATGGGTAAACATAGATAAATCACAGCCATTAGTTAGTATAGGTCAATAGGTAGTGATGCTCTCCGAATCCGATTGCTTCCGGTAAGATTGGGATTCTGACAATAAATAGTCAACCTTTATGGAGGTAAAGGGAGAAGGTCTGTCTAACCTAAGTGATGGTATGCATTCTCCATTGAAATCACTGCTAAGAGTGAGCATTTCCATTATAGCTATTACACTATAGGTCTACGCAGTGAGGCAAGTCCATGATAGGACTGAAAGCTGCTAAGACTGGAGTGAACTCTAGGCAAGCTGTCTGGTACAGCCAGAAGAGTCAGTGGACAGTTCATATGGCAGGCTGTTACAGATAGCTGGAAGTGAGTTGAGTCTTTTGGGCATCACCAGCCCTACATTAATTGAAATTATATATGTGGCAGTATATTCATTGATATTGTATATGATGTAAATATATTTAATCCTAATAAATTATATTAATTGAACTCCAGGGGTTCATATTTTATGTTACTGTTGGGTTGAGTCTACAATCCAGACCAAACGTAACAATTACATTTCTTGATGTGCAATAGTAATTTGGTAATATATTCCAAGGATCATTAAAAGGACAGGTTTTTCATCTTATAGTAATCCATTTTAGACAAATTATTTTTGTAAATTTTGTAATATGGCATTTTTACTTTAATGTAAATTGAAGTATATATGCCAGAAATAGTATCATAAATTATAAAATTAAAAGAATCTGTGACAATTTAAATTAAATTATTTTACATGGCAATATTTACTCATTTTATTTCTGTTATTGTACACTTGCCCTTAATAATTCCGAATATTTTAAACTTAGTTCCAATCATTAAAATATTATTAATACATTGTATGTTATAAAATTAGTAAGCATTCCAAAATCAATCATAAGCAATAATATTAAATATAATATGATCACCATTTCTTATGCTTGCTCAAACTGTTAAAACAGGCAAAACTCCCCATACAGTAGTGCCACTCAGTGCAAGCCAGAGTAATCAATGGATGCAAGAAGGTTTGTGCATAAAATTCCTATCTAGTGACTACTCATCCAATATCCCCAGACTAGTTTCTAGCTTGTGGCTTTCATCAGTGAGGAGTCTTGGATATAAGAGCACTGTACGTAGATCTTAGGATCTAATGCAACCCTCCAGTAGCCACCGTTTATTTCTACTCAACTACAAAACTATGAGTCTAAAATTGAAAACACAATAATATTTTCAATCCAAGCTCATTAGCTTATATAACCATATAGATCCGAACTCATAGTTTTGTAATTAAGTAGAGATAAAAGGTGGCTGCTGGAGGATTGCATTAGATCCTAAAATCTATGTGCAGTGCTCTCAGATTTAATGTTCCTTACTGATGAGAGCCACAAGCCAAAAACTAGTCTGGGGATATTGGATGAATAGGCAAGCACTAGATAGGGATTTTATGCACAATCCTTTTTGCATCCATTGATTACTCTGGCTTGCACTGAGTGGCACTACTGTATGGGGAGTTTTGCCTGTTTTAATATTAAATATGATTTACACATTATTAATAGAAAATAACAATATAATATAGTTTTGTTGCAGCCTCAAGTTATTTTTTAATTTATTTTTTAAACTCGTTTTTTTTCTTTTCTTTGCTTTTAGAGAAGGTCCCTAACTAAATTTGAAGGAAATCCCAGGTGCCATGAACCCTTGGCACTTTCCTTGCAGGCACTCATGCATACAAAATGATATTTAGCATGTACATCCCATGATAATAGAAATATAAAAAGTAGAATTATGCTATCACTATGGAACAAAGAAAGAAGATTTTTCACAAGCCAGTAATTTGGGAAAAAGTTAATCATAGAACAAAATCTCATGAAAAATTGTTATCTATCAGATATTCAGATACACAATACTGTATTCTTTCTTCCTGACTAATTGATAACTTTTTCCTACATGTTTCTCTTTTCTACCTTCTCCTCATATCCTGCATATTATTTATTGTATTATTACTTTATTTTTCATTTCTTAATAATAGCCATACTTATTACTATTATTGGACTGTTAAGAATTTAATTTTTCATTCTCTTCATTTACTCAAATCCATTTAGAAAGTTTTTTTTTTTAAAAATGAGTTTATACTACTAATGAATAATATTTCTGTTGTGTAATTTTCACTGTAGTAATTTGCTATCTATCTATATACTAAACAATGATAAAGATATGTGTAAAAGATTGGTCTGGGCTAACTGATGAATGCTAGTTTAGCATGAAATGTGCATCTTGGGTATAATAGGTCTTTTTCACATGTTTTTGGTCATATGTATATGATTACATCCCTCCACAAGGTGTTAAAATTGGATAAAAATCAGTCCCTACTTTGCATGAGAGTGATGTAAATGAAAATTACACTACAGAAATATTATTCATTATTGGATAATCTCTAGTCTAATGAATGACTAAGAAAAGTTATTAGTTCATACAATTATTGTTATTAAATCCAGTTTGCCAAGTGTTGTTAGCCGAGAGGTCATCGCAACCACCTTGCAAGCAAGTAGTTGGTTGCAGACGGTTGTGAGTTCACATCCCGGCTGATGCTATGACATATGGAAAAAAAAAAATCCAGTTTGCAATTCCTTGCTATATTTTAGTCAATATATTTTTCGATCTTCTTACTACCTTGCAAGCAAATATACCCCAATCTGATACCTCATTATTTCTTACCATATTTTTTTTTTTTTTAAAATTATTTTTTAAATTTCTTTCTTGATAATCACCTTTATTTAACTTTATAAATCCTTTCTTTTATATTTTTAACAATCTCTGTTATTCCCCTCTCTTCATTAAAACATGTATTTTTTAAAAATAAGATGTATATTTTTTATTTTATGATTTATCATTCATTCAGCATTCTCATTGTGTGAAAATTTATGTATCTTTCATTATAAATACAGACATGTTTATATTATTATAGGTCATGGCTATAAATGTTTCATGACCACCTGCTAAGAAATTTAACTGATTTATATTCTTGTATTTTTAGCTAAGTTTTCTCTGAGAACAAATTTATTTTTAGATATGATATATCTATTTGCATTTCGTAGTGAAAATTAAAATGTTATTAAGAACTGAAAATCTGAAATTGTTATTTAAATTATGCTATGCAGTAGCATTAAGTATGAAAATAATATCAGATTGGTGAATGATATTCTAGTTAATTGAGTTTAGAATGAAGTCTTGAAATTTTATCAGTTTAAATAATCATAAACTACTTTATTTGTAAAGCGAGATTTGTGTACATAAAGTTTTACTTTATAATATTTACTCTTCATTTTTAATAGTTTGTTTTGCTTTTACTCGCATTATAATTTAAATCGTTCATTTCCTTTAGTTTCTTCATCATTTTTTTCTTTCTCTTTTGTTTATTACATAACGTTATTATTGTAATGTATGTAATACAAGAAAAAAGAAGTGTAAACTAATAATGAAATGTAAATTAAAAAAACAGGCCCATTTAATTTTTAAAATAAGCTTAGTTGTGTTGCTAGTTTTCTTTAAAGGGCTAAGAGTAGATCTAATGAAGGACATCTAAAAGGAAAATACAAGCAAGCAAATATTTACATTTGTATCGAAGATATACACTATTAAAGAAGTAAAAAAGAAGAGTTAGAATTTTTTATTTTTTTAAATAATTAATTAGCTTATAACGTAAATGTTATTAATACACCAAAACGAATCCCTATATATTTATAAATTTATTCAGCCATTTTGATATATGTGGGCTTGCTATTTAAAATAAAAGAGTTATTCAAAAGTTTTAAATATATCAAATAATTCGATTAGTGATATATGTATGTGAGTTGATCCCTCCTTATTTTCAAAAGTTTTCCACCTTTTAATCAATGTTTTTCATCATTGCTATTTAATGTCTCAATATAGATAGTAAAATGTCCCTTGTCTGATAATATCTAAAAGCTATTACTTTTTAAAAAAAAACATAATCTATAAATTATAGATAACATGTATTTTGTAAATAATTATGTTTCATTTTTATCATATATAGATTGAGTCACTAGTTATTTTATATTTAATAGTTAGGCAAGTTGTAATTATAAATTTATTAAACGCACATTGATTACGTAAGTAATATTTACCGAGGCTATAACCTCGAGAATATGCGTGTAAAATGCGATAGTAGGGACCTCTACAGGTGTTTAATCACAAGCTTGTGGTTAAACACCTGTAAAGGTCCCTACTATCGCATTTTACACGCATATTCTCGAGGTTACAGCCTCGGTAAATATTAGTTAGGCAAGTATAAGTGATTATGTAGGAGATTAAACATAGTTTCTCCTGAAATTATATTCAGTTTCTATGATTTTATCGAAACCACAAACTCTAGTCTTATCATTTTACTAATATGCACAAATATAAGATATAGTCTTTATACAACACCATTGAATTGAGGGAAGTATCTCCATGTAGATATATCCACTATTAAATCAATGCTAGTATTTTAGGATTCTTCATTTGAAAACAATAACTATAATTAGTATACCTCTTATAAAAACATATTTATTGATAACATTATCAGACCTCTAGCAGTATTATATATCATCTTTTTGTTCTAAAGCATTTAAATCCAAAATTTACCTGTGCTATTATTACACTTTATATTATGAATCAGTTATTTTTGACAACAACAGATATATTCAAATATCTATTTTATAATATCTTTATAATATAAATTAGCCAAATTGTTCTATTCACATTAGTATATGTGAGGATATAACTTTAATCTGGCTTGACTTACCTTTCTGTATAATTTTTTAAAAGTTTTCATGCCAGTTTGCTTTCCATTGGAATGACTACATTGTAATGTTCTTATTAATTTTTTATTATATTTAGACAAAATTTTTGAGAATCAAACCTGTTTTCATGTTTTATTCTATTTTTTGTCATTATTATGTTCTCATCTTCTATTCCACATTTAGAATCTAATAATTGCTGTCATAAATAAACACAGATTTTTTTAAAATTTCATTTTGATCTTTTTAGCTGAAATATATTTGCCTATTTGATATAACATAAGGATGAGAATGATGAAATCAATTCCCAACTAATCAATAAGAAGTCAAGCATTGTTAGCCGAGAGGTCAGTGCAGCCACCTTGCAAGCAAGCAGTTGGTTGCAGACAGTTGTTGCGGGTTCGCCTCCCGGCCAATACTATGACATATGGAAGAAAAACTAATCAATAAGAAAAAACGGTCAGCTGAATGGATGTTTCAGGATCTTATTATCAGTTTAAAATGCTTGGAATGTTTCATAAGCAACTAACTATACAATTTATTTATTTATTTACTTTGAAAAATTTTATTCATCACTTTTATATTGGCTTTATTTTCTATATAAATCAAAACAAAGTGTATGTTTGGATCTTGAAAGCTTATCTCATGATTCTGACATTTTGTATTTTACTCTTTATAAATATATTCTATATGTGTAAACTATTAAAACTAAATCAGATTACATAACTATATTTGGGATGTAAAAGGCAATGGGTTGATACTAATTAATGTCTCCTTTGTAAGAATTCAGCTCTTTATTTAAAAAGAGTTTAAAATATAATTCCAAAAATTAAAGGTCTTAAACTTTTTTTCTTCCAAAGCATTTCCAGTAGCTGATTCAGAAATCTTCATATAACCTTTAATGTTTTAAGATGGTACATTTA
The DNA here is from genome assembly GCA_028023455.1 of Epiperipatus broadwayi. Classification (NCBI taxonomy): domain Eukaryota; kingdom Metazoa; phylum Onychophora; class Udeonychophora; order Euonychophora; family Peripatidae; genus Epiperipatus; species Epiperipatus broadwayi. Next base: position 1,850,294 of record JAQFVV010006415.1, read on the forward strand.
TAAAAGCTTTTTTAATATTAAATGAAGCTTCACATTCTAAAATCCTTTATTTTATTTTTTGGTTATGTCACAATGAGATTTATTAATATTATTTAATCATGTATGCATACTCTTTAATTATTAATCACACTACAATAAAAAAAAAACAACAACTTTTTTTTTGATTCTTTGATATTTTTATTCTTTTAATTGTGTATTTTCTTTTGTAACTTTATTCAGTATGATAAAAGTATTATTGCTGTAATCATAGATTTAATAATATTCATCTTTTGTGGATCTATGACCATGAGAATTATATTCCAGAATCTTTCCTAACACTACAGTAGGATAATTAGAGGGATTTGAACTCGGAATTTTTCCATCTATTCATCCCCCACTTCATCTCAATCAACCAATACATATAACAACACATATGCAAAAAAGATACATGACCCTCAATATACATATTTCATGCAGAACGAGCACTCATCAGTTAGGCCAGATCATAATCTACTTATATACAATCAATGCCAGGCTTATACTAAGATATTAATTCCTCAAACTTTAATGGACAGGCTTCAATCCTATCACTCTTCCAACTATTCAACCATCCATTTCATTGAAAACTGACAATGGAATTCTCAAAACCCTTTTTGGATTTGATATTGTAGTCATACTCATGCAGACATTATGTCAATCTAACACCCCTTATTATAGGACCATATTAAAAGGTGAAGAACTCACTATCCCCACTTCATATTATAATAATTTCTTTAGCTTCTCTCTAATTACTATGAGAATGAGGTTGAACAAAAATAATTTCATCAAGTTTTGTATTAATGCTGCATGTTTCAATCTTGGTATCTGGCAAATCTTTATTAATCTTCAAATTTAAATTTTTTCTTTCATTTCTTAAATTGGTGTTCATCATTATTAAAGTTGTTTATATTTTAATTCATTCTTTAACTAATTTTCATTTTTTTCTTTTAAATAAGCTACTATTTTTTATTTTATTTATGTAATCCATTCAAGAGATTTAGTTGCCACCCATTTCTTGAATGTTTTAGTCATATACTTTTTCTCCATTCAACTGAATACTAAATTTTAATATATTATAACTGTTATAACTCAAAATCATATCATAATCAAGACTATTAAAATTTCTATATACTCTTACTTCATTCAAGTGAATATTAACTTTTATTATTTTGTATATTATAATTCAAAATCATCATAAGACTATTAAAATGTCTATTATTAAAATGTTTTTTACCTATGCCAATATTATTTGTTTCTTTTTAAAAAAAAGTCAGTTTCACCCATAGCAAATTGCATATTAAGTTTATTTTATCGAAATTTTTAATTTTCTTTGTACTTAATAGTATTTTGTTTAACGTAGAAGTCAAGTAGACTTTTACAATGTAAGTTCTAAATGTTGCTTCTGTTATAAATATTCTTCTCAGATTTTGTAATAATGTTTAAATCTTTTAATTTGAAATGAATTACTATTTAGACAAATAGAATGTTTTTAAGATTTCAGTTTAATACACTGTATATTAATCTCTTTTATTTCTTATGGGCTTATTTATTTTCACCTTGTTTTTAATTGGATGAGAAGTTTTGAATTGTATCTCCTCTCCTTTTTTCCTATTGCTTTTTAGTAAAGGTTCTCTCATTTACTAAGTATATCCTTCTCTATTACATTTATAATACTTTATTTTATCTTCTAGCATCATAACTTTTTTGATTTTAATAATAGTTTGTGATAAAAACACTTGCTTCGGCATTATTTTCAGCTATTCATCATACAATTCTTTATTCTCCAATATATTGTATATTTCTATGCTCAATTCTATGATGTCTAATTACTATAAGAATCATTTGTGATTTTTATTTTATTTTTACTTTTAAATCTTCCCTGAGTTCAGGCACTTAGCTTCACTTTCTAATTTTCTCACATAATTTCTCAATCATTCCAGATTCTGGTACCTACTTATTAAATACTGAAATTAATGTAAATAAATATAGTTCTTTTAATCTTTGGTGATTCTTCCAACTTTTTCCTTTACTTTCATGGGTTTAACCAAAGAATTTTATTAAACATGTGAGATTCAACATATTATTAAACACATGAATATAAGTCTGTTTATAAATCATGAGACAGGTTTGATTTTTAATTTCATAACTTCCGTACTGCTTTATTAATTTTCTTAAAAAATTTTTTTTTGAAGAAGAAATAGGAATTAGCATTAATATGTTTGAAGTTTTAATAGATCTTTTCAAGATCCTCTTCATGAAGATTTTTTTAATTTAAAAATTATTATAATTTGTTATCACAACTCACCGAATTTAGTTGTAGCAATGAGATTGGGTATGACAAGGCAAAACTCTCCATACAGTAGTGCCACTCTGTGCCAACCCGAGTAATCAATGGATGCCAGAAGGCTTTTGCATAAAATCCCTACCTAGTGCCTACTCATCCAATATCCCCAGACTAGTTCCTGGCTTGTGGCCTTCGTCAGTGAGGAGCCTTGGATCTGAGAGCACTGCACTTAGATCTTAGGATCTAATGCAACCCTCCAGCAGCCACCTTTTATTTCTACTTAACTACAAAACTATGAGAATGAAATTGGAAAACACAATAATTACTCTGGTTGACACAGAGTGGCACTACTGTATGGAGAGTTTTGCCTTGTTTAATAACAATTATGTGCTAGTATAAGAGATAGTGATCATGCGATGTTTAGTGGTTTAACACCAATCCTGCCTAATAGGATAGTGGTGGCTATAGTTTTTAAAGAGCCAAAGTCACCAAAATGTATGGGTGCTGAACTGAGTTCAGACCCATATGACTACATAAGCTATTGAGCTTAGATTGAAAATATTGTTTTCCAATTTCATTCTCATAGCCTTGTTTAATAACAATTATGGGCTAGTATAAGAGATAGTGATCGTGTGAAATTGGGTATGCTTATACTATTTCTGATTTTTATTAATAACTATCCTAAATAAGCCCGACTTTACGCTATGAGTTTTATTAATTCCAGATTGTATCTTGTAATGTTCATTTTACTGTTATTTACTGTGTACTTACCCAATGACTTTATAATGATTGACAAGTAATATTACAAGATATTTGATAATACTATTTTTCTTTTAAATACCATTTTCTATTTTTATAATAAAATGATCTCATCTTTCTTTTTGAAAAAACAAAACGGAGTAAATATACGAGATTAACGTTATTTTTATAAATAGACTTTTTCTTGTACTAATAAAGTTCAATGTGATGAAAAAAAAAATACGATAATTATATTTCATAAACATCTGGACTGGTGAGAATACTGAAGAGAACAAAATAGAAAATTTTAGAATAATTTATATTTTTAATTAGATATAAAAGTCTGTTTAATAATTCTGACAATGAATCATTTCTAATCTGAACTTTGACAAGTCGGATCTTGTCAAACTATTATTACAATCCGTGAGATTAGACTTTGAGGATTATAATGTGGGTCAATTATATAGAAGGTTTTAAATGTGTTTATATGTAATATCGAAACACTCATTAAATTATGTATAAGCGGATCATAATTCCTTAGTGCCAAAACGGGATGAAAAGAGGTTGAGGATCGTGTGAAAGTCTGAGTTCAAACCCCCTGTATATTACATATTGGAGTGCAGGTATGAAAAAGCCTGTACTGTAGAAAAAAAATCATATATTATTATTTTAGTTTTATCTTATCTACTAAAACATGTCAAAACATCATTTGAAAATTTAACATAATATTTTATTAAAAAATAAAATAAAAAAATAAGCACAATATTTAATTGAAGTAGGCGTGGGGAGTAATTCTTGAACATTATACATATTTCACAAATTCTGGTCTTTTGAAATTGTTTTATAAAACTTCTCACAATCCGTATTACAATTTTATTTTATAATTAACATTGCTTTATGGTTTTCACAGATAATCTTGATTTCAGCCATATAATAATCATTATAAAAATATTCTCTTTATAGATGCTATTGTACTATATTAATAATATATATCTACAATATATATATAAAATTGTATGACATATTGCTAGAAGAGATAATAACAGATGGACAGTTGAAATCTTAAATAGGATTCCAAGAGATTGTAAAAGACCTAGAAAGAGACCACATGTGAGATGGATGGATGAAATAAAGAATTGTGCAGGGGTGACGTGGAGAAGAGAGACTAAAGATTGGAGAAGATGGATTGAACTTGAAGAGACCTTTACCCTGCAGTGGATAGATAATGATTGAAAATGATGGTGGTTATGATGATTAATATCACAAAAATCTAAATATTTTTTTATTGATTTTAATGCATATTTATATTTATCAGTCTGATACAGGAATTTTTTCAGTATTCTATTTTTCTAAGTGACTAGAAATTGTGCATTTTATATAACACTCACTTTTCAAATATGCATGTTTCATGAGGTGAACTAGTCATCAAAACTATTCTGAATTTCTGTCCATTCAAATCTCTTTCTCAATAATATCCATTTAAATTGAGAAATATCTCAAGTTGCTGATCCATCTGTTTATATATGCTAAGCTGGTTTCATAGAAATTCTTGGTCACTTTAAAAAATTTGGTCTAACAAATTTTACCTTCATTTATCAATATTTTTAGTTAATTCTGTTCATCCTTAATTATAAAAAGTTTGTTAATTCTAGCATCTAATATATCTTAATTTTTTTATATTATGTATAAATATCTCTGTAGCAGATATATATATATTTAATGCAGTTAAGAAACTTCAAACAAAATTTTTAATTTTACAGAGCATCAAAATCCATTAAACATGTTTATTAAATGATGGATTTAAAATCAAAAATCTTGTATTTTTATGTTCTAAAAAGACATATGGCTTTATTGCTCAGGAATTCATAAGAAGTTCAAAGTTCCATACCTGTAGGTTCCAGAATTGATCCTGGAACCTCCTGATCTCAAGTCAGAAACCAAACCATGCAGCATATTTCCATCTTCTAAAAATTTTACATAATTTTCTCTTACAAACTTATAAATTTTTTGATTTTTTTCAACCCTGATTGTATATATGTAGAAATAAAACATTCAGTATTAAATGGCAGATAATTAATAGTACACTGAAAATAATTAAGGACAATATGTGCTTCACAACTAATATCACTAATTTCTCTTTCCAATGATTTTCAGTCTTTTAGCAATATTTGAATCAATTCTCTTATGACCATTAAAGTTTCTATTTGTGTTATTGGGGTACACTTTGGAACAATTTTTTTTTTTGGGAAGGAGTCTTCACTTATACATTTTTTCTTCATAATACGTTGTAGTTCACATGTTTTACTAAGGAAGTAAAATTGATAATTTTTAACACCAATAGGCAAAACATATCACAGATTAATAGGAAAAGTTTAATCTTTTTTATTTGGTGCATCTAATGATAGTATGTTTTTAATTTTATTCAAATCTGTTATTACTTTGTCCAGTATATATGGAGACCAAAAGTTAGTGATAATCATTATTGATTTCATCTGTGTAGAAGGACATTTTGGTTGGTAAATCTTTTTACTAAATTTTGACAATCATTAGATTGAAAATTTTGATTATGGCATGCAGTATGATAGACAAAAGAGCTTTGCTCAAAGCAAATCTTATCACTTTCTCTATCATATCTTGTTTATTCTGAATCAAAATCATCTTTTTGTCATTTTGTACTTCTGGCTATGTAAATATTGATGTAACTTCTATCTCCATGAGAAACCAAAAAAAAAAAAAAAAAGGAATGCTACATTATTGTATTAGCCAAACAATTCTATTTATCATTGCATAAATCATTCAGTTAAACGTACTTTAATTTGTAAGGGGGGGGTTCATCTTTAAATGTGCAATTCAGCATTTTAAATTTCAAGGGCTATAACTTCTGAAAATTATTGTAAAATCAAACTTTTGAGTCTCATAGTGAATGAATCATACCAACAATTGAATGAGAAGTAATGCCCTTACTTCTGCTCCCATTTTATACCCACCAATGAGCTTGGTGTCAAAATCAATTTAATTGTTTCATGAGTGTGCTAATGTTCCAATTTTAATATGTCATGAAGCATTATAATAGTTCCCGATCTATATATACTGAACAATGATAAAGATATCTGTAAGAAATTGTGAACTGGGCTAAATAATGAGTGCTGGTACAGCATGAAATATGTATCTTGGGGATCTCTTGGGTCATATGTTTATAATTACAACCTTCTTCAAGGTGTTAAGGGGATAGAAATCATTCCCTACCTTGCATGGGAGTGGTATAGTGAAAATTGCACTACAGAAATATTATTCATTAAATGGATAATCTCTAGTCTAATGAATGACTAGTAAAAATTATTAAAGACTAATTAGTTTGAAAGTTTATCAAAAATTAATCAAGAGATAGTTTTTAATTATTACAATACATTGTTTTCTCAACATTTAATAAACCAACTTTTTAAGCTACTTTTTTTTATTGATTTGATGTTTTGTTTGTTAAATAGCCTTTTCAAAGATTTTTTTTTCCTATCATTTTTTTTTTTTGTAATATATTTCCTATTATAACAAAATGTTTAAACACTTATATAAATGAATTGTGATACTGATGCTACCTTATGCGTTATAGGTAGATAAACCACCCTAAAATCTTTCATGGAAGGAAATATTTAAATTTGTTTGTTACCTATCTGCTAGAAATTGCAGATATTCCATGAGATATTGTGAGAGAGGTAATCCAGAGAAAAGAAAGCAAGGTTATTACTTTGAAGATGTGATTTATTAACTCAAATAGTACTCACAAGATGTTAAACCAGGCAGCGGTATTCCACAAGGCTCATTGTTTGCTTCACTATTATGTGCAATATATATATATCCCATGATTAAAGAGATTGAACAGTGCACAGAAGGTCTCTTTCTTTCTCATCTTATTACTACTGTTAAAGTGATATCTTTTGTTGATAATGTCCTGATAGTCTTCAGAGACTTACAAAATATTCCTCTCTTTCTTCATATTCTGAATAAATATGAAACCCTAACAGGATCTACAAGTTTGTAAGTCATCCATGCAACAGATAGCTACAGGTCACAATCTATCTTCATTCTTCATAGGTTTTTCTTAAAATTCCAATTAACTTATCCAAAACACAATTAAGCCATTATCTAAATCATTTGGTCATAAACAAGTTCAATACAGAAATAAAAGTCTGCCCAAAATTGCTTTACCCTAAAGTAAAAATTTGTATTGTTAATGCTATTCTGGGTAGAACACTTGCTTACTATAGTCTATGGATGCATCTTTTAAGAAGTACTGTTAAAATATTATGACCACAATAAAATCATATATCTGGGGATCAACATCACATCTTCTATCAATTACAAGTGCTTGAATGCCTATTGCAAAGGTGATTTTGATCTAATAACACCACAATAATTTGTATCCTATATCAGAGCTAAGGTATACATTGCAACCACAGTTATAATCCTCAAAGCCATTTCCACCTGTAAAATTACTTGCTCAACTTCCATAAGCAAGTCATTTTTTTTCATACTGAGCATCCTATTGAGCATGAAAATCTGCTGGACAATTATAACATCAAATCTTTAATTGGTGTTTCATTTAAAGATCTGAAAAAAATTACATATCCTGACAGATATTTATGATCAATCATCTTAGTTGCCAAAACTTTAATCAGATTCTGAAATATTTGTATTCCTCAATCATCACTAATCTTTTTGCATAACTTATTACTCAACACAATTCCTATAAAAACCTTCCTCATTAACCGTTTTAAATTAAATATGGATCCCACATGTATCTTGTGTAATAATCATCCAGAAGATCTGATACATATTTCTGAAATATGTCCATACTTCTCATCTTATTCCACAAGCAAATAATAAGCTGTGTATCTTATGTTATATAAAATTTTTTTCCCCCATTATACATATGTTATTACTTGTATGTAATTTGTCATTAATAAGATTTATTTTATATAAAAAAAGTTTAGAAATTATGCTGTTTCCCTTTTATGAATAATTTTCTATCAAGATATCTAAAATTTAGAGATATAATGTTTTTCTTTTGTGAATAATTTGGAAGTCATTAGATTATTATATTATAGGCAGCAATAAGATCATTGTCATCCAAAATTTTTCTGCTTTTTTAATGATGGTGCTTTAGCAGTATTGACACTTTATCATATATTTTTATACCCAGTTTAGGAAAATGTTAATTTCCCATTGTGATTTTAGTTAAGATCTTATTATGCTAAACCCAGGGAGAGTTTTTATATGTTTGAGATTCCTATTAAGGATAAAATAATTATCTATCAATCTTGTCTCATTTGAACAAAGATAGAATCTTTAATAGCTTACTTTCTTTGTAGAATCTTGAACATCATATGCCCACTCTATCTTAAATATTGAAAAGCTCCTTTCCCATTAAAATCAGATCAATAAAGATTTTATTTTTTGAAATGATAAATTTGTATAATCACTGTGAAAGGCACAGAAAATATGTAATGACAGTCATTGTGGCACACTTTACTGCTAGTTTTGATATTTTGCAAACATATAATGCATTTAGTCTACTAATAAGTTTATAGTAATTATAAATAGAATTTTTATTAGGAATCAGATAGATGAATAAATTTATAGTATACAGTGGAGCTGCAATAGCCACTATAGTTTCTTCCTAGATCTTCTCACATATGTCATACAGCACAAATAATAGTTAACATTTTGTTGATAAGCCCTGATTATAATAGAGTACTTATTGTTTATTAAACTGCAAGTGTATAGCACTTTTCATTACATGCATATATATATATATATTAAGTGTCGCTTAATAGAATAGCAATATAGATACTTCAAATCACTCAAAGAAGTATGGAGAGATGCATGTTGGGAGTAACAAGAAGAGATCGAAAACTCAATATATGGGTAAGAGAACAAACAGGTTTACTGATCTCATTGAAAAAATTAAAAGACTGGAGTTGGTCTGGACATATTGCTAGAAGAGATGATAATAGATGGACAATTGAAATTTTAAACGGGATTCCAAGAGATTGTAAAAGACCCAGAAAGAGACCACATGTGAGATGGATGGATGAAATAAGAAAGTGTGCAGGGGTGATTTGGAGAAGAGAAGCTAAAGATCAGAGAAGATGGATTGAATTTGGAGAGACCTTCATGCTGCAGTGGACTGATAATGGTTGATAATGATGATGATGATATATATATATAACATAGATGCTTTTTTATATGTATAGTATTCATATGTAAATTAAGATTACAATATAAACAAAATCAAAAATAATAATATAATTATTAATAATAAAGTCATATGTGTTCACTCAATCACATTCACTCAAAAAATAAAATAAAGTTACTATACTATATCTTTACTTTTTAAAAAATAAAATAACAAAATTTTAACTTTTATCACAATTAACTATGCTCTGAGTGATAGATTTTTTTAAACAATAGACGATAATCTCTCCAGTTATTTTAAAGTTTTTAAATCCATATCAACTTTACAAATGTTTTTAAATTTATAAAACTTTTAGCATTATGCTTAGAAAACATTTTATTGTGTAAAATATTCTAAATCAAATTTAAAAAGGTAATAAAGCAAAGCTTTCAACATTAAGCCAAAGAAATGCTATTAAAAACTTTGATAGCTTATAGTACTCTGAGATAAAAAAATGACTACAAATGTATTGTAAAGTAATAGTTCCGTGTACTGTGGCCCCACTGCAGCTTCAATGTATTAATATTTATATTTGATAATCCAATAGTTAGAATTATCATAAATTAAGAAAGTAATAATGATTCCAAGATATAATATCTATAATAAAGGACAAACTAAATAAAATAGGTATACTTCATTTTGTTTTCTATGCATAATTCATTAATTTTTCATTGCATTATAATATTAATTAATAAAAATAAGATTTTAATTATTAATAATTTTTTTTTGCAATATTTCTTTTATCTGGAGTGCATAAGAATCAATGCTTATTCTGATGACTTAATAAAGCTCAGTAAAGAAGAAATTGATAATTGATTAGCCAGAAGGAAACATCTTTACAAACAAAATACTTTAGTTTTCATTTTATATTTGAATTTTTATTGTTATTAATAAATATATTGACATTCGCTAACTAATGAGGCTCAATGATATAGACTATCATTTCCATGTTTGAACATTTACTGCAATATTATCCATTATAAAGGATTAAAATTTAATTGTTTTAATAATATTCCCTATAATATTCATTTAATGATAAAATGTAAATCACTTGATGTCCAAGAAACAATGTTAAGTTAATACTGAAAGCACCTTTGTTTCTTATTCTTTTCACTATCTCCCATTTTCTCCACCCATCCATTATTTTACTTATTTTATAATGAATCAATACCAATATACTCACTGTTTAAATCAGTGGTCTTCAACCTTTTCACACCTGCGGACCACCGGTAAAAATAAGGATAAGGTTCCACGGACCTGCAAAAATATGGATAAGATTTCGCAGACCGGCAGAAGTCTATAGATAAATTATAACTGATCAAAACAACAATGTTAAATATATAAGATAAAGTTTTATATATATATATGGAGTTTATATAATAAAAAACTTTTTTTAAAATTTTTTTAGAAAAGTAATAAAAAATTTAATTCTACCCCCCCCCCCCACCATAAACATCTGTGATAACTAGAAAAACAAATTAATTTATGAATGATTGATTAGATTTTGTTTTCGTTCTGTTTTCTTTTTTTTTAATTGGGTAAAAATGAGATGAGAAAATAAATAAAAATTGGCTATATTAATTAAAAGTTTAAACACTTATTATTACAAACTTTTTACTGCCTGTCTAACACGCGGCCCGGTGGGCCGCGGACCAAGGGTTGAAGAACACTGGTTTAAATGAACTAGTAACAATATCAAAACAATTTAATGGGAATAATTACAAATATATCTACCTATTATAAAATAATTGTATTATACATGACTATAACGGAAGAATGTGTTTATCTTAGTATGTAGTATAAGAAATCTATGATAACAAGAACAGATAAAACTCATAAAAGATAGGAGTGCATGATTCTTCAATTAATATCATGACAAATAAATAATTGACACAAGCTTAACATAATGTATACATTTGCAAAATATTTTAGTTAATTAGAGTTTATTTTGTCAAATATTCTATTAAAAAACAACTGTAATATTTGCTAACATATATAAATAAAATTTTTAATTATTAATTCTGAAATAGTGTTTTTAACTCACTAGGTTTTATTTCTTTCCTCATTTGTAATTCAATAAATAGGGAAGGTTCAACTATACAGAAAAGAATAAACGAATGTAACTATTTTACAGCTTAGCACTGTTTTCTACCAGACCTGTCAAATTCATAGCACAAAGACAGGTAAATAGGAGAACGAATCTTTGGATTAATTAATATACAAATTTGTAAATATAAATATACCACTCTCATTATAATGCAATTTGATAGAATAATTTGAATTTCATCCAGTGAAGCAATAGCATTCAGCCTGCCGATTGTGCTCTAATGGTCAGTTTTAACATTATTTTCACATTAAATAGTAGATATAAATATTTGTTTTTGCATGTCTTGCTATAGTGTGTAATATTTGATATCAAAAATTTAATTTGTACATGAATAAAGGTATAAAGTACATTTTATAATTAATTATTCAAAAATTGTTATTGTTTTTTTTTACTATAAATTTTTATGAATGTATAACAAGAGAGCATTTGCTACATCATTTATTTATTCTCCTATTTTTTTAAGTAATAAAACTATAATATTTACATTTATTATCATTAATTTTAAGTAATGTTTCTGTAGTGTAATTTTTATTACACCACTCTCACCCAAGATAGGAATTGGTTTCTATCCACTTTTAACACCTAACATATGATCAAAGATATTTGGAAAAAAAAGATCACCAAGATGCATATTTTGTGCTGAACCAAAAATCATCAATCAGTCCAGATCACAGTCTCTTACGCATATCTTTATCATTATTCAGTATATATAGATAGACAATTATTGCAGTTTTATTAATAAGTGTCAATCTTACTGTTATCACAACTTTGACACAAATCAATGAATAGAAATATATTAATATTTTTTATTAGTCATTCATTAATCTAGAGATTATCTGCTTAATAAATAATATTTCTGTAGAGTAACTTTCACTACATCACTCTCCCTTATTTTGCATTAGAGTGGGGATGTAAAAATTTCACTACAGAAATATTATTCATTAAGTGGATAAACTCTATTCTAATGAATGACTAATAAAAATATTTTACATGACAAATTCGTAGAACAGTTTATATATTTAAATATATCAGTAATAATACATTATATGTGATGTAATTTTAAATCATTTAGTTTGTGAGTAGTTATCAAGGTGCAATATTGTTAGTCAATTAAGCATGGTTCATCTTTAGCTTTTTCCGATTAGAAATTTGCCTTTATTAAAAATAATGACAATTCATTTCTTATCTCCTCCTCTCATTACAAACTTCTTTTTTTTCTCTTAATGATGAATGTTTATTTATCAAAAAAAAAACCCTAGATACAATTCGAAAAGGTTCACAAGGGAGTGATTATAAGATAAATTGAAATTTCAGGAGCATCATGGTAAGAGGGGAAGGATACATGTGAAAAGGGAATGGGAAGTGGAACGGGGAAACAGTGTGTAGTCCAGGCCAGTCCAAAATGCATGTCTTTGTGATTGAGTCCTATGACAGAGGCTGAGAGGATGGGAGTTGGAGGATTGCCCAAGTCTCTGTGAGGAGTGGAGATGGGGCTAGTTTGGTATCTCTGGTTTTGAGAGAGCAAATTAGGTCCAAGAGCTTTTGATTGACTGAGTGTACTCTCTGGTCAAAGATAATGGCACATCAGAGCAACCAGAGAGCATAGATGAGGAAAACTGATAGTCTAATAGCTGCAAAGACCCCTGTTTCTATGGATTCTTGGAGGTTGAAGATGGTATTCTTGTGTGAGGAAAGGCAGGAGTTGATGACATTTCTCATGCCAAGCAGAAAGGGACATTTAAGTAGGAAGTTCTGAAGGGTTTCTTTGTCAGTTTTACAGAGCTGGTATATGGGAGAGATCTTGGTGAAATCCCTATGGTTGACCAAAAATTGATTTGTGGGAAGGGAATGAAGATTGATTTTGAGGAGGAAATCGAGGAATTTTGCCTCTAGGGACCACTTTTTGAATTTGAGGATTAATTGAGCATTGGTAAGTTTGAGAAATGTAGGGGACACAATGGAGAAGTCTGCGGTCTGATTGAAAACCCCCCAGTACTTTAGTTTGCTGCTGATGGATGGTATAACAAAGCCAGCCTTTTGTAGGATGTTGGCAATGAGTGAGGTCTATGACCTGGGCCTGCCATGTTGCATAAAATTAAAAAAATATTAATTGTAAGCATTAATTTAATATATATATATATATTGGATATTCATACATTCTGTATTTACAGACTCTGGTCATCTTCATCCTCTTTTGTTATCCGTCAACTGTTTCCACTAACTGCAATTGTGAGTTTGTGTAACTAGATTTCCTTGTTTTAACTCCAATTACAAGCAGTTTTGATTTCAGTCTTTTTTATTTTCAATCATTTATTCTTTGTCTTGCTATCTTTGTTTTTTAGGATTAAAGTGGTTGCTAATGGTGAATGATAGTAGTATATATATTCATATTGATATAATAAAAATTAATCAATTAGTTATTTCTCATACTTTTTTTTTCCAATTCACTGAAATATATATTTAGAACTATTGCTTCACACCAGCCAATTTAGTAATAAGTCATTTCTCTTCCTCCCCTCAAATCAACTCTGTATTAAAAAAATTCTTACTTTGTTATATGCTAGAAAAGTGAAAACTTTTTTATGGTAGCTTATTAATTTACAGATAAATGTTTTTTTTTCTTTAATTTTATTTTAATATTACTATAATAAATATATGTTTTAATGCATGTCATCATCATCATCATCATCATCATCATCATTTTTAATCATTATTGATCCACTGCAAGATGAAGGTCTCTCCAAGTGCAATCCATCTTCTCCGATCTCTTGTTTCTCTTCTTCGCATCACTCCAATACACTTCCTTATTTCATCCATTCATCTCACATGTGATATATTTCTAGGTCTTCTACAATCTCTTGGAATCCAGTTTAAACTTTCAACTGTTCATCTATTATCATCTCTTCTAGAAATATGTCCATCCCAACTCCATTTCAGTCTCTTAATTTTTTCAGTGATGTCAATAACATCTGTTTGTTCTTTCACCCATGTATTTCATTTTCGATCTCTTTACTGCTAACATATATCTTTCCATACTAATGTTAAAATAATAAAGTTTAGTAGAAATTGCTGAACTATAGAGAAACAATTTAACTGTATTCTATCTATAATAGTTTTTAAAATTCTTTATGAAGTATTATAACTTTATCTTTCTTATTGCATTGCAAATCCTTATAATATTAAATCATCTATGCTCTTTATTACTTTTTTATTGTATGTAAATGGATTATTCTCCAGTACATGAGGGGTCAGAATGACTTAATGGTCAACATGGATAGGATGACAACCTTGGCACTAACATGGGCTTTGAATGTTTCATCATCAGATTTTCATTGAAATGAATGGCTGAAGAGTTGTCGGTTGAAATAGTTTGAAGCCTGCCCATTAAAGTATGAAGATCGGCTATCTTAATATAAAGCTGAGCACTGATTGTATATATGTGTGGAGATAGTAATCTGGACCAACTGATGATAGCTGGTTTAGCATGAAATATGTATATTGGTGATTACTTATCTTTTCAACATGTGTATGATCAGGTGAGTCAACAATATAAGATGCATGAAGAGTTGAGGATCATGTGAAAGTCTGAGTTCGAATCCCTTATATATTACATTATATATGTGCAGGTATGTGTAAGCCTGTACAGTGTATTAATCTAAATATTAGAATATGAGAGCAGTTACTGTAACAATCATGTAAAAAGTATTAATGCTCAGAAAAGCTGAAGATAAAAAAAGAATTCAATTAGCTGCGACTTAGATGTATTTAATGATTACACTATGAATTGCCATTGAGTTAATTGAGAAGTAATTAAAAAACATTTTTGCAAAGTATTATCTAATTTCTTGTTAGAAATTATGGTAATTTAAATGTAAAGATAATCAAACCATTAGCTCAGCACCTGTTGGTGTCAGACTTTTTATCAATGATGAAAGTTTTATCATGTAATTTATTTTTTCTATAATCAGAGCATTTACATTTAAATGACCAATTTCAATTATTCAAGGGCCTCTATTTAGTTCCCAATTAGAAATAATTATATTTTTACTGATTAGTATTGAACTATTAATTTTAAATGTATTTGGAAAATTCTCAGCTACTTGAAAACTCCACAGACTAATTACCTAACCACTAATCTGTGATATTTTTCTGTATTAACTTAACAAATAATTATAATCATATTTATCATTTGTTCTTGTGAAACAGTAATTTGCTTCTAAGAAGCTGTTGACACTTTTAATTTCATGTAGGCAAAATACTTGGCATGAATGTAAAGATCTAGGTAATATTTTTATAATTTACAAAAAAATAAATAAATTAAAACGTTATAACTTTTAAAACAGAAACAGCAATAATTGTTATTTCCTTGTTGGTTGTTTGGGTAACTCATTCTTCTATTTATAACAAATGATGTCAACAATTGTTTCCTATTTGTATCTTTATTATTTAGCATTTTTTAAATTTTGACAACTATGTAGGATAAAGCTAGCAAACAAAGTATTTACTAAAATATTAAACAGAAAATTCCCAAAATTCTTGAAATACTAAAGATAAAAGCAGGACTGAATTACTTAATGTTTATTATTATTATTAAAGCATAAAAAATATTTAAATTAAATAATAAAATTATGTCAATAAAATAGGAACAGAATCTAGAAGAAAACAGAAAATGATTTCATGCTTTTAAATCATCATTCACTCATAAAAATTTAATATTAATACTTTTTTACTATAAACATTATACAAAAAAAATACTCAAATAGTTTGTCATTTGGAAGTTATGTGATGTTTAAGTTAGAAAAGTGTCAGGGTGAGTTCCAATTCAGAAATCTTTAGCTTTTTGGTTCATCAATGTGTCAATCTCCCACATACTAAATTTAAGATTTGTGAGTCAGTTGAAAATTATAATTGAAGCTGTACAACATTGCTTGTATATTATTTCTGTAGTGTAATTTTCACTACACCACTCTCACACAAGGTAGGGACTAGATTTTATCTGCTTTTAATACTTTATGGATGGATGTAATCGTAAACATCTGACCAAAAACATCAGCAAAATGTTAAAAGTGGATAGAAATCAGTCCCTACCTTGCGTGAGAATGTTCTAGTCAAAATTACACTACAGCAATATTATTCATTAAGTGAATAACCTCTAGTCTAAACAATGACTAATAAAAATTATTATTACTCTTCCATGAAGTTGTTTATGTCAATGTTGTGAAGGCAATAAGTTTAACACATCAATTAAACTATAGTAAATTGTTTATCTATATGTATACTGAACAGTGATAAAGATATGTGTAAGAGATTGTGATCTGGGCCAACTGATGAGTGCTGATTCAGCATGAAATATGCATTTTGGGGATTGTAATTTTTCACATCTTTACTTATATGTTTATGATTATACCCCTCTATAATGCATTAAAAGTACATAGAATCCAGTCCTAATTTGCATGAGAGTATGTGAGAATGGTATAGTGAAAATTACACTACAGAAATATTATTTATTAAGTGGATAATCTCTAATATAATGTATGACTTATAAAAAATATTAATATTGCTTGTACATGCTTAAAGATGACCACAGATGTCCATGTTCTTAGGTATATGACATATTTTAATCAATAGCAATGATTGCATCATATCATAATTATGTTTTTATTTATGATTAGAACACTGATACTTGTCAGATCATCCAGATTAATCCGGGACTGTTATTCACAGGCTATGAGTTAAGAATGATTAAATACCCATTTACCAATCAATATTAAAAAAAACAATTCAAAGTGAAACATTTTCAAGCTTTTCCTTAGATTTGAATCTAAGATTATGTAATTGGCAGGTGAATTCATGAATTATTATAATTATATGTAAATGTATGTATATACAACTATAACTCATTTAAATAATAATATATATAATTTAAAACAGCTTTTATATAACCCACTTTATGCTAATGATCTCTTCACCAGCCTCTTATAGAGATACAATTAAAGAGAAGACACTAGTAATGAGGTTTGTCACTTGCTAGATAAGTTTTTCAATCTGTATTTTATACTTTAGGTAAGCATAACTAGATACACATTTTACAACTAATATTAGATGACTAATTGAATTGGCTATGACAGACCACCCAAAAGAAAATTTTATGCCTGCACAGAAAAAAGTTTATTTAACCAGAATTAACCTAATCGTAATTGGCTTGGTATTCTTTTAAATTGTAATCTATCATCTATTTAAGCATATTACATCTTTTTTACTTTTTGTATATTATTAAGGAGTGTTTATTTTTTTTTCAATATTTCTGTAATCTAGTTCATTTACCAAAATCCATAATACAGTGCTAAAGTTGGTCCCTAAAATATGATACAACAGGTTAAAATCAAAATTGTATGATGATCATTCCAATTATGATACTTGATCTTTCACAGTTCATTTGATGACATAGTTTATGGTTTTAATGTCAGCCCTAATAATAACTCTGAAACATTGATACAGTTCATGCAAAAGTATTTATGCCAGGTTATCAGAATAGAATTTAGCAATAACATCAAAACTAAGACAGACAGTTCAATTAAAAAAACATTACCATAAATTTTCAACAGATTGCTAAACAAAAACAAATGCAATTCTATATTTGTTGATCATCAAAAGATGGTTAATCATGTATTTGAACCCTCCAGGGCTGAGATAGTGTGCACTGAGAGAAACAATGCCAAAAGGAAAATCAAGGAAGCTTACTTCATTGCTAGTGACATAAATGCTATAAATAGAAAAGACACGTGTTTCGCAATTTCAAAAAACTGGATACTCTGAGTTGTTTTGCATAAATTTGCATACAATGAGTTTAATACATATTTAAGCTGTGAATATGGAGTAAACATGCTCTGAAAGTGCTTAGCCAACATTAAAATTTAGAATTTAGTAATTTTGCCTTTATACATTGAAGCGTATTGTATTAATAAAGAATATATAGTGACTTTTGGAAGCATAATATATTTTTTTTGAAAATATTTACAATTTTCTGGATATTTTAAAATTTAATTTCATTGTTTTTTAATATACACTTGTATTTTATATTGATTTCATTTTCTAGTTCATATACACCAAACACAGGAACACACCATAACTGAAATATTTGAGTCTCTCTGACATGGCTGTACTTTTCATATACTCATAATTACTCCCTTCTTTTAGCTTATCAATCTCTTTTACTTCTAACACAGCACTCATAATGTCTCTATTTTTAAGAATATATACAAACCAATGTCTCTTTTTTGTTTCATAGTATTCTCAATACATAATTTGTTAATATTCATTCTCTTCAATATTTCTAACTTAACTTTTAATTCAGTTTTTTCACTTCCCTTCATATCATCATTTCAAAATCTTTGAAAAATTTCTCATTTTTTTTTTTATGATCCAAGTCTTTTATTTTCATCCAGAAATAAATTAGTTCTTGACTTTAAAATATGTGCAATATCTAAATAAGCGGTATGTAATATGTAATGACAGAATGCTACTAAACAGATTTAATTATGCTTCATCATTACATTTTATGTAATGTTTATTACATATTATATATAATAATAATTAGCATTTAAATGTAGAGAAATTGTAACAATTTTATTTAATAGTTTTTCATTTTATTTCTTGTTAATCATCATCATCATCATCAACCATTATCAATCCACTGCAGGATGAAGGTCTCTCCAAGTTTAATCCATCTTCTCCGATCTTTAGCTTCTCTTCTCCACAACACCCCTGCACATTTTCTTATTTCATCCATCCATCTCACATGTGGTCTCTTTCTGGGTCTTTTACAATCTCTTGGAATCCAGTTTAAAATTTCAATTGTCCATCTATTATCATCTCTTCTAGCAATATGTCCAGCCCAACTCCATTTCAATCTTTTAATTTTTTCAATAAGGTCAGTAACACCTGTTTGTTGTCTTACCCATACATTGCGTTTTCGATCTCTTCTTGTTACTCCCAACATACACCTCTCCATACTTCTTTGAGTGGTCTGAAGTCTCTGTATTGCTCTTCTATTAAGTGTCCAAGTCTCAGATCCATAAGTAAGAACTGGTAAAACACATTTGTTAAAAACCATCCTTTTCAAACACATAGGCATATTTCCTTTTAGTATCAAGTTATTTCTACCAAAAGCACTCCAACCAAGTTTAATTCTATGATTAATTTCCTCCATTATGTTTCCATCTGTATTAATAATCTGACCAAGGTATTTGTAACTGTTAACTTCTTCTAATTCTTCATAATCAATCTTTATTTTCATATTTTGAGCAAATCGATTAAACATTACTTTAGTCTTTTTAACATTTATCTTTAGTCCTACTTTTCTACTTTCATCTGTTAACTCCTGCAACATTTCCTGCAGCTCTGAAGCATTATTTGCAAAAACAACTACATCATCTGCGAAATCTAAATGATTTAAATACTCTCCATTTACTTTCACTCCTTTAGTTTTCCATTTTAATCCACAAAATACTTCTTGCAGCACTGCTGTAAAGAGTTTTGGAGATATGGAGTCACCTTGTCTTACACCTTTCTCAATGTTGATTTTTTCAGTATCATTATGTAATCTAATTGTTGCTGTTGCATTTTTATAAATATTCTTTAAAATATGACAATATCCTGGGTCTATACCTTGATGATCCAATGCTTTAATCACTGAAGAAATGTGTATAGAATCAAATGCCTTTTCATAATCTATAAATCCAAAACATAAAGACAACTCATATTCGTTTGTCCTTTCTATGACTTCTCTCAATACCTGGATATGATCTATTGTACTAAAACCACTTTTAAATCCAGCTTGTTCTCTTGGTTGGTGGAAATCCAAAGTTCTCTGTAGACGAGTTGTAATTATCTTGGTAAAAATTTTATATAAAACTGATAAAAGGCTGATAGGTCTGTAATTTCTAATATCTTCTTTATCACCTTTTTTAAATATTAATATTATTACTGCATTCTTCCAATCTTCTGGTACATCTTTATCATTTAAACATTTGGTATATAACTTTGCTAAAATTGTTTCTATTTCTTCACCTGCTTCTTTTAATATATCAATTATAATTCCATCATTTCCTGGAGCCTTTCCTTTCTTCATACACTTAATTGCATGTCTCACTTCTTCATTTAAGATTCTGGGCAATTTGAAAGATGTAATAGATATAGGAGGTACTTGTTCTTTATTACTATATAATTCTTGATAAAAATCTTCTACCAATTTCATGATGTCATCTCTCTTTTTAGTAATAATTCCATCTTTTTTTCTTATTGCAGATATAAATTTCCTACCAATACCAAAATGTTGTTTAACATTTTTGAGACTTTTATTTTCTTCTACAGCTTTCCTTGCTATTTCACAGTTATACTTTCTTATATCATTTTCAACTCTTTTTTGTACCATTTTACAAAATTCGAGATATTCAATTCTTTTTAATACATCATTTTTGTATATCTTCATATTCCTTCTTTTCTTCATAAATTCTCTAGTCTCAGTAGAAATTTTATTAGTCAATTGCTGCTTTTTTCTACCAGCTATGTTTGTTGCAGTTTTTAAAAGTGTATCAGTTATCTTGTTAATATGTTTATATATTTTTTTTCTATTAAAAATTATCATTAATAATAGATAAGAGGAATAGTTTTTATAAAATAAATATATTCATCACATTATGCATCAATTGTATTTATATGTATATAGCACAATTAATAATGTAGCAGATATATTAGATTTATATGCCACTATAATTTTGTGCAGTTGCATAAAATGTTAACATAAATGACTTCAGTAGATATTTTGTCAAGCATTGGTGACTGAGTGGTTAGTATAGCTGCCTTCCAAGCTGCTGGTCCGGGTTCACTTCCCGATCAATGCTTTGACATATATATAAATGACTTCAGTAGATATTTAGTCAAATAGTATTCATTAAGATAATGTTTTTACTCATGTTTCAGAGTTTATGAGTAAGATTTTATTAAATGTTATTAATTGGCCAACACATTGTCAGGTGATTTTAATTTATATTTATATTTTGAGAGAGTTCACTTATTCATGATAAACAAGTAAATGCAGTAATGGAATTTTCTTATTTGCAGAGTGTGATTCTAGATTTTACTATGTAACTTTGAATAATTAAACATACATCATAAAGACTTTTTATGATTTAAAAGTTATAATATGACATAATGCCCACTTCTTGATTTAGATAAATATATTTTATCAAAAAAAAAATTCTTGGCAATTAAACCACTATATACATATATACACATATCTGAGTTTGATTTCAAGCCTTACATTATAATTTTTTATAACTCGAATCTTATAGAAGTAAAACACTAATTATTAATTTAGTACAAATTCCTGAATAATCTATAGTAGAGCAACAAACTACACATTGTTATATTTACTCTTTAAAATTATCTCTGAATAGAACACTTATGCTACAACTGATTATAATATTTACTGACAATAATTTCACATTTGTCAGTTATTGTTTCTATCAACAATTGTTAAATGGAAGAAATAATCCACCCCCCCCCAAAAAAAAAAGATCAGGTAAATCTGAGTAAGATTTGTAGAACTTCATTTACATAAATTTAATCTTAATGCAGTAACTCAGTTTCATTCATAAAATTATGATATTCTAATATTAACAAAATACAAAGAATGAATCAGTCACATGTAAGAATTTCTTATTTCTCTTAGATAATATGTGTTGTCAAATTTAAATAGAATTTATATAGAATTGGGAAAAAATACTTCTGGAAACATATTATATGCAAATGTGATGCCTAGAAATTCTTTAAACTTTATTTTTCAAAAGTAAATGAACAGGTTTGCACTCAGACTGTATTTTACTGATTAATGGATTAATAATTATTATATTATAGTTATAGATGATCCTGTTTAAATATGTAAATCTTCCATTTGATCTTATCCAAATATCTAAGGCATCATCATAAAGTGGTTTATACTTTAGCCAGGCTGACAAGGTGTACAATTTGGACATTTGTAATTGAGACTTGACATGTAGAATCATTAAATATGTTAATAAATTTTTTATCTGTATATGTTGGGAAATAATTTAATATCTACTCACTTAAACCCTTTTGATGTCTTATATGACATAAGATAAAATCTGGATGATTAGACATGCCAATGATTTGAAATTGAAAATATGAAAAAAAAAAATGTATTAGAACATAAAAAAATTACTGGACACAAATTTGAACCCACCAACTCCACAATAGTATGTAGAGAGAGAAATGACTATAGGCGTAAAATTAAAGAGGCCTACTTCATAAATAATGATATTAATTCTATAAATAGGAAGGACACCTGCTTCACTATTTCAAAAAGATGGACAAATTAATCAAAACAAAGAAAATGCCATGACTTATGGCAAAATAAATAGCAAACTAATTTGCATAAATTACAATACTCATCATTATTATTGACTGCACTCAGCTATGAATATGAAGTCTAAGAACTTCAAAAGTGCTTAGTGCATATAAACAAAATTAAACTTCTCTAACAAGCATGTTGGTGCAGAATTATTAGTATTATATAAGGTATTAAATTAATTTGCTTGTATAATTATTTCAGAAAATAATTTAGATTGTAAAAGACCCAGAAAGATACCACATGTGAGATGGATGGATGAAATAAAAAAAGTGTGCAGGAGTGATGTGGAGAAGAGAGGCTAGAGTCAGAGAAGATGGATTGAACTTGGAGAGACTTTCATCCTGCAGTGGATTGACAGTGGGTAACAATAATAATGATAATTATTTAAGGCTGATGGCATCTCAACCATTCACTTTAATGACCTCAATTATATGCTATCTGTAGGTATCTTTCCAATTTCAACCTTTAACAGCTGAATTGGGAGTTGCAATCCATTCACTCTATTCCAGAGTCATCTAGTAATTAATGGCCAGAAACTAGTTTGGAGATTTGGTTGGCACTACAACTAGTGGATTATATTTAAGGCAAATGTTAAAAGTGGTCTATAGTCAATAAATGAGATACTAAACTTTGATTACTCATTTAACATCTGACCTATAAAGCTATATAAAACTGTTTGGTTTAAATTCCAGATTTTAGAACATGCAGATCATAGTTTATTATCTTTGTAATATTAGAAGAAGCAAAGATATCTGTTGCATTTGTATGCAGATGAAGCTTAATGATCAGAGTTTGATAAGCATTATTCCATTTAGTGTCCTTTGGTACTCAAACTTAGAATAAACGAGTCTGGAGAAAATAATAGTCTATTGTTCTAAGTGCAGTTTTTATTATGACAAAGTAATATTTTAGTTATCATCAATAAATTTCAATTGAATAATTTCATTTTTTAATAAAAATATTGATTTTTTTTTTGTTATACAGAGTGCATCTCTTTTTTAATCTATTTTTATAGATTAGTTTTCCAATATGGCAGAAAATATTTACTGCTTTTTCCTCTCACTTATTTTAGATATCCAGAGTTGTAGCTCAAAAGGTAAAACTTTTGAAAAATATATACATCCAGATAGGTTACATATTAATCTAATAAATATTATTTGTAAATTAATCCTGGTTATTATTAATCATTTCTGACAAATTAAATTATTAAGCAATATGCCAAATTCTTATTATAACAATCTCTAATTATTTGTTGTAATATGTTTTCAAGAAGGTATATATGATATATTTTTAAAAATAATCTTTCATCTATAACAGAAATTGTGATTCAAATGTGGCACTTTGCATCACTAATAAATCTATATAAGATTTAAACAAAGGTATCATGATTATTATGGTCATTGTACATGACACAATTAAAATGATAAAAAAGATCAAGTCAGATATCACATGACTTAATTTAATAAAGCTTGTATTTACAAATATTATATACAGAACTCGCAAAACAATCTCTTAATGAGCTTTGAGAATATCCTCAACCCAGACAGGTTTCTGCTTCTGGCATCATCAGTGAGGTGCCAGGATCTTCAGCATTAAATTAAAAATACTAGGACTAGCCCAGCACTTTATCTAATGTATTAAGTAGAAAATCTGAAATTGTCACATCCATATGTCTTCCAATCCAGCTATCTAACTCAAATAGCCATATGGGACTGAACTAAGTTCAGATACACCATATATTAATAGCTTTAGCAATATAAAATTGCCAAAGCCTTGATAGCAAAAAATAAAAGGATAAAAAATCAAGTCAGATGTCACATGACTTAATTTAATAAAGTTTGTATTTACAAATGTTATATATAGAGCTCACAAAACAAGCTCTTAACAAGCTTTGAGAATATCCTCAACCCCAGACCAGTTTCTGTTTCTGGTGTCATCAGTGAGGTGCCAGGATATTCAGCATTAGATTAAAAATACTAGAACAAGCCCAACACTTTATCTAATGTATAACTATTGAGTAGAAACTCTGAATTTGTCAGACATTCATATGTCTTCCAATCCAGCTATCTAACTCAAATAGCAATATGGGACTAAACTAAGTCCAGATACACCATATATTAATAGCTTTAGCAATATAAAATCGCCAAAACCTTAATAGCAAAAAAGAAAATGATCAAGTCAGATGTCACATGACTTAATTTAATAAAGCTTCTATTTACAAATGTTATGTATAGAGCTCACAAAACAAGCTGTTAACAAGCTTTGAGAACATCCTCAACCTCAGACTGGTTTCTGCTTCTGGCATCATCAGTGAGGTGCCAGGATATATAACATTTGTAAATATAAGCTTTATTAAATTAAGTCATGTAACATCTGACTTGGATTTTTTATCATTTTATTTTTTGCTATTAAGGTTTTGGTGATTTTATATTGCTAAAGCTATTAATATATGGTGTATCTGAACTTAGTTCACTCCCATATGGCTATTTGAGTTAGATAGCTGGATTGGAAGACATATGGATGTCTGACAATATCAGATTTTCTACTCAACAGTTATACATTAAAGTGCAGGGCTTGACCTAGTATTTTTAATCTAATTCTGAATATCCTGGCACTTCACTGATGATGTCAGAAGCAGAAACCAGTCTGGGGTTGAGGATATTCTCAAAGCTTGTTAAGAGCTTGTTTTGCGAGCTCTGTGCTCTGTATATGACACAATTATTATGTTATTAGCACCACTGGATCGCTAGCATGATTGCATGTATTTTTTTGTAAATCATTTAGTCCATTATGTAATGAAGTAAACAGTTTAATCTAAAAAAAGATAAATCATTTCGTGGTCATTAATTTCATGAAGCATTCCACTTTGGATGGTTAGCCTATAAGGAAGCTGCATTCTTAATTGATCCACATTCTCACTAAGTTCATAGATTCTTTCATTGGCAGGATTGTAAAGCAAACATTATTTTTAGAATTGCAATTAGAATTTATTTAGCTGAGAACATAAAATTTTAATAGTTTTATTATTTTCTTACTGTTAGTCTTATTATGATGATGTTTGATTGTATACACATATATAATTATGGTTTTATTTGCACAAATCTTTAGGAAGTTTGGATTAAGACATTTCTTTAAAATAAGTTTTATAATGTAATGTTACATTATTAATTCAATTCTATTTTACCATGTTTGTTTCAAGGTTAATTCTTCTGACATTTCGGTCTATGATATATCTATACTCTACAGAGAATTTTTTCTCCTAATTATTTATTTGAAATTTATTTTTTTGTTTGTTTGTCTGAGTCTGTTATGCGTATTTGTTGACATTTAAAAACAGCCAAGAGTGATTTCAAATATAGGAATAATGGATATGTAAATAGGAAATGATTTCTGTCATCTATTTTAAAATAAAAAGGAAAAAATTATTGAGGAAAAAAAACCAAGGAAGTAACAATTTTTTTAAAAAAAGTTTTACTACGTTTTTATTAATAAATAATCATTAAACCTTTTAATTTATTTAAATATACAATATAAACCTATTAGTCACAGATCTGTTTATATTTAACAAATTCTTTGTATTAAAAAAATAATAAGTAGTTCTGGAGATTCAACAAATTACTGGCACGTGATCGTCATACGGGACAATTTGTCACTCCTTCATGATGCTAATTATTACTATTTTTTTGATACTTACTCATAACTGACACGATTGGTTTTTTTTATTATATGATAATCCAGTTGTTTCTAATGATTTACATTTTTTCTTTTTTAAAGTACGGTGTATTAATCTTTTAAATGCAAGTTATCATCGCTTAGCATGATTTTAAGATGTAATAGTTGTATTGTTAGCAACTGATTTATTGTATATCTAACATAAAAATAATTGTGGAACTAAATGTAAATATTTCTCATATATAATATTTCTGTAGTGTACATTACTCATACAAAGTAGGGACTGGTTTCTATTCATTTTTAATACTTTGTGGAGGGATACAATCATAGACATATGACCAAAGACATATGAAAAAGATCTGTGACCCCCAAAATTCACTCATCAGTTGGCCCAAATCATAATCTCTCACACATATATTATTGATTAAGTGGATAATTTGTAGTCTAATGAATGACTGCTAAAAAATTATTAATTTCTTATATATATATATACTTAAAAATTCATAAAAATGTATATAAAAATTTGATTGAACTGACAAGATGTAAATTAAAATGAATTGGTATATATTCTGCCTATCCCTCTTTTGGGTATTTAAATGGACATATTAAAGTCCTACATATGGTGGGTCAGAGTGACTTAAGATCAACACGGGTATGACAATAACATTGTCATATAATAAGGGCTTTGAGCATTCCATCATCAGATTTTCAATGATATGGATGGTTGAAAATTTGAAGAATGGAGAGGATTGAAGCCTGTTCATTAAAGCTTTTATATGTGTGTGTGAGATGATATTCTGGACCAACTGATAAGTGTTGTCAGCACAAAATATGTACAGTGGAGATCATTTATCTTTTTCACATGTATGTGGTAATGTGCATCGGTTATATAAGATGTAGTGGATGACTGAACGGAGCTTGAAAGTCTGTGTTCAAATCCCTTCTAATTAATATTGATATGCTAAGTATAGAATATAAAGTATTGCACATATTTTAAACAAAAAAAAATAAAATTTTGGAAATTTTAAAAAATAATTTTAAACATCATGTGATATATTTAGGTATATAAATCATATGAAAAGTGAAGTAATTTAAAAATAAATATTTTTCTTCTTTTGTGTTTTATTTTAATTAAAATAAGTGATTTCCATGTATGTTTATAAATATTTTATAAGAATATTAGTCTTTAAAAAAAAAAAGTCATATCTGACCTTGCCTTTAGAAGTGAACTATTTCAGATTCCTTATGTGATTGGCTAGCACCTAGTTGCTATCCAAAGGGATTAAATCCTTCACTGGGGTTGGTGCATCAAATCCACATTTCCTTTAAGGTAGGGAATCTGCCATTAAATTGTCAGTCTTTTGAAGGCAAGGCAGAGATCAATTATTTCTGTCAATCTGAATGACTGAATGTGCTATCCATTAAACCCTCTGTCGTCAGCAAGGGTAGTATCTCTTCTCATTATCGTGATGTCCATATAGTGAGGTAAGTCCACATATGGAATGGAAACTGCTACATCCATACTCAACTCGAGGCAAGCTAAATACATAGGTGGAAGAATCTTACCAGAGCTCATGAAGCAGGGTAATCATTAGCTGGAAGGAGCTCCATTCCTCGGTATGACTACCTCAGCATTATCATGTATAAACAATATATATATATTATTGTTTAACTAACAAGTGTGTATATTTTTAGTACTAATAAATTGTACATTTTAATTGTTGAGTAGTTGTTCTTTTTGTAACTGTTGGTTTGGAACAAACCTGTAAGCCTAACCAAACACAACAAAATATATATATACATAGTTTTAAAGTAACACTTTTATTCACATAAATGTACTAAAAATAAAAGTGTTAGTACTTATTAATAATTTTTATTAGTCATTCATTAGACTAGAGATTATCTACTTAATGAATGATATTTCTGTAGTGTAATTTATTTTCATTATATCACTTTCACACAAGGTAGAGACTGGTTTTTATCTACTTTTAATACCTTGTGAAGAAATATAATCATAAACACATGGTCAAAGACATATGAAAAAGGTATATGATCTACAAGATTTCACTGAAGCATCACTCATCCAATGATTTAGATCACAATCTTTTACACATTTCTTTATCATTGTGCAGTATATATACATAGTCAATTACTACAGTTTAATTGATGTGTCAACATTGCTACCCTCACAACTTTGACACAAACCACTTGATGGAAGTATATTAATAATTTTGACTAGTCATTTATTAGACTAGAGATTATCCACTTAATGAATATTTCTGTAGTGTAATTTTCATGACACCATTCTCATGCAAGATAGGGACTAGTTTCTATTATAACATCTTGTGGAGAGATGAATCATAAAAATATGACCAAAGACATATGGAAAAGATATATAAACCCCAAAATGCACATTTTGTACTAAATCAGTACTCATCAGTTGATCCAGATTATAACCTCTTACATATATGTTTATCATTGGTCAATGTATATATAGATAGATAGCCAATTACTACAGTTAAATTGATGTATCAAACTTATCACCCTCACAACTTTGTGTCACAAACCAATTACACTATAGAAATATTATTTATTATATGGGTACTTATGTTCAGAAAAATTCTTAGACTATTTCTAAACATGAGCATCTTACTTTTTTATTTTTAGTCACATAATATCAAGAGTACTCTGAAAGTTGACAAAAATTTAGTTTTATTTTTTAATGTATTTATAGGACTAAAAGTATTTCTTTTAAATTTTTTTTTATATTTTCTATTGCCATAATTTTAAATCTTCTGATTTTTTGTTTTCATTTTTGTTCATGTAAATATCGTAGCCACACCAGGAAAATTGAATTCATATTTAGTTAAGATATACAAAACCAAATGTAATGATAAGATGAATTTATTTAAATTATATCTAATAACAATATAATTTACAAGTGCAGTTTTTGTTAGTAATTCTTTAATGAGAAAATAATCATTCTTTGATGGATGATTACCTTCTGATTAAAGAATTACTAATGAAAACCGATTCTAACATCGTCTAATATTTAACCATCATAACATTAAAATTTTTGCTGGTTTGAACTATAAATTGATAATGTAATAGATGTAAAGTTATGAGGATTAAGTCTTTATGCTCTCATTTTAAAATGCTTTAGATTGGCCTATGTAATTGCATTTAGGTACAAAAACAAAGATGGCCATTCTTATCTTTTAAAAGTCTCTATTTTGCATTTGTGTTTGAAAGTGTCCTGTATACTTACTATAACATTGATGAGTTAGTAATATGATGTCAAAGAGTGATTACCTTTTGATTAAATAATTAAATAATATTTTGAAAGTGTTGAACTTTGAAAATGTTAAATGAAAGCAAACATTTTCAATGACTCATTTAGGTTTAAATTATAAGGAATGCCACTAAACAGTATTAGCACCAGTGCTACATACATATAAAATTAAAAATTTGATTTTTTTGTCAAAATTGTTTGTGGACTAATAAAGGTGTTGCCATTGGGAATACATATGTATGCAAACTTTCATCTAGATTGAAAGTTGGGAAATGAGTGAAAATTGACTCATAAGATTTTATCAAAACAGAAAATAAAATATGTTAAATAAAAATGTATAATAATAATTTATATAATTATTTAAAATTATTACAATATCAGGAATAATTTATGTTTTACTGAATTGTAAGATGGGGGGGGGGGTATTATGTTAGCATATTAATTTGCTTCAACATTAAGAGCATACTGCTAATAAAATATGTAAATGTAAAAAAAAAAAAATTAAACAGTTGATATATACTTTAGAAATGTATATATTTTATGATAAATATCTATAATATTTGACTAATAAATAATTAAAGATGTTAAATAAAATCAAAAACTAATTAAAAAAAAATTAATTAAAATATAATTCAACTAAACTGGAAATAAAAATAAATTAAGAAGGATGTGTAAAACAGTGAATTAAATATGTCTAAAAATAGATAATTCAATAACATGACATTAAAAATCAAATGATCATTTTATCTTTTATTGTAATTACTGACTATTATAAAACAGCAGAGTTGGAGATGTATAAAATATTAGAAAATTCTCTATACAGTAATGCCACCCAGTGTAAGCCATAGCAATCAATGGATGCTAGAAGATTTATGCATAAAATCCCTATCTAATGACTACTCTTCCAATATCCCTAGACTAGTTTCTAACTTGTGGCTTTTATCAGTGAAGAGCCTTGGATCTGATTTGATACAATGTTAACCTACTAGGAAAAAACTACTTGCCTTTTAATGGTAAATGGGTCTTACACACAAACATTAACAGATACAGGACATAATATCATGTTAGTTGGTTGTCATATAGATTAATTCTTAATACAATCTCTTTCTGTAGGCCCTGAATTAAATCTAGGATTGAAGGTAGTTTGTACAGATTTTCATTATATTTTTTGTAAACTTTAGGGTGATATATAAATGTATTCAATAATTTCTGTATATGTTCTGATTATTAGATTATATATAATCACATATTGTAGTTTTTATCACATGATCACTATTTCATATGCTTACACAGGCTGTTAATAACAGTAGAGAACTCTTCATACAGTAGTGCCATCAAGTGCAAACTTTCATAATCAAAGGATGCAAGAAGGTTTGTGCACAAAATCCCTATCTAGTGCCTATTCATCCAATATCCTCAGATGAGTTTCTAGCTTGTGGCTTTCATCAGTGAGGAGCCTTAGATTTGAGAGCACTGCACTTAGATCTTAGGATCTAATGCAACCCTCCAGCAGCCATCTTTTGTCTATTTGGTTAACTGTAAAGCTAGGAGTTCAAGATGAAAATACATTGATGAAAAACACAAGCTAAAAACTAGTCTGGGAATATTGATGAGTAGGCACTAGATAGGGATATTATGCACAAACCTTCTTGCAACCCTTGATTATGAAGGCTTGCATTTGATGGCACTACTGTATGGAGAGTCTTCTACTGCTAGTTTAGTTTTTAGTTGCATATATAAATTTATTGGCATTTGATTGTAACATTACAGCAGCAAACGGTAGCAATTGGCATAACCATCATTGAAACTGAACCATTCAAATAGGTTAGGCTGTTCAGAGAGGGAAATTTCAAATTAATGTCAGCAGTTTATGCAAATTGTAGTAAATGAATTATGCAGACAACTGAATGCTAGACATTCAAAAAGTAGAAAAATATTTTTTAATGAATAAAATTACTGATAATCAAATAAAAGTAGCAGCATTACTTTGTTTAGCCAGACAAAACATCATTGTGATTACAATCTGTGAATTAAGTAAATTTGAAGCTAATCTACATGATCAAATTATCCAATATCTATCAAACTATTTTTCTCAATGTTTCTCAAGATACATTCTCCATTTCAGAAATTTCTGGAAAGACAAAAATAAAATTCTGTTATGTAACTATTAAAATATTACATAATTATCATTTCTTTTCCTTGCACAAGCTGTTAAAATAATAGTAATTCTCTCCATATAATAGTACCACCTAGTGTAATCTACATAATACTTATACTCTATCAATTGTTATGGCTTCTCATAGTTTTAAATCTAATATTCTTCATCCTATACTTTTATTTTTGGTTATGTAATATCAAGAATATTGTAAATCTAAATAATATTTTCTTTTACAGTTCCCAGAAATAAAAAAAATTATGATAGTTTAGATACAATTTAATATTGCTAAATGGCAATAATGTAAAACAGGGTTGGGCAATTGTTTTGGCTTGGGGGCTGTAGAAGTTGGTGGAGGGCCACATCGGGGGCCACTTTGTCGAAGCAAAGGTTAGTGGAGGGCCACACGCTTTTTTATGAAACAATAAACACTGCTTTATTCCCTGTATTACAAAAGAAATATTTGTTTGTCCATTCTTCATTAAACACACGACATTCATCACCAATTTTAC
Source organism: Epiperipatus broadwayi (assembly GCA_028023455.1). Lineage (NCBI taxonomy): Eukaryota > Metazoa > Onychophora > Udeonychophora > Euonychophora > Peripatidae > Epiperipatus > Epiperipatus broadwayi. The sequence goes on from JAQFVV010006415.1 coordinate 1,882,735, forward strand.
ATTTTTTCAGAGGGTTCATGGTTTCACTAAAGTTGGAAATGTGTATATTTGCTAATGCAAGGACAAAATTGAAATTAACCAGATCAACTGGAAAAGCACTGCACATCATATCTACACTGTGCATGTGTATTGACATGGCCATCCTAGTGAAAAATATGAGCTGAATCTTCAGACATGCACGAGAAGGAAATCTCAGCTCAAGGAAGAGTTTTTTGATTGTCTTGGCGGGCTGCATAAAAACTCTCAGTGGGCCACATGTGGCCCTCAGGCCACCCCTGATGTAAAGAATACTGAATCCCATATAAAATTAAAAACTTTCATTATTTTTTTCTTAAAATTGTTTGCAAACTCTAAAAAAATGTATTGTCATCAGGAATACAAATGTATGCAAAATTACAGCTACAATGAAAACTAGAAAGTGCATGAAAATTGAGTTATAAGATTTTATGCAAACAGACAAAAAAGAAAAAGAAGAGAGTTAAATTAGGCAAAGTGTATAAAATGACCAACAAAAACAAGTTAAACAATTTTCAATTCAAATTATCATTATTGTATTTATTTAGAGTGAATATTGTCAAAGTTGTGGAAAGAATAAGTTTAATACTTGCAAATCAAAATGTAACTACAAAATATATGCATATTTAAATTAAATACCAATAAAAAATTTACATATTTTAGTTTAGGAAGGCTTCAGAATAAAAGAATAATTATTTATAAATTTCTAAGTTTGTTAAAGTGTGATGAATATATTCATTTGTTCTGATGATTATTTCTTCACATGGATATTTCAAGAGTAGTATTTTTATTTCTTGTGGAAATAAAGTGTGGATAAATTTGATTTTTTTTATATGTATTATTGTTTAAACTATAATATGGCTGGATGACTTATTCCCCAAAAGAAACCACGAATGTTACTCCCATACATCAGTTCCATAGCCAAACAGCTTAGTAGAAAACTATCCAAAAACTTTAAAATAGGCTTTCACTCATCCCCACCCACAAATAGATTAACCAACAACACAAAATATAAAATCCTCCCCCCTTCTCCCAACTGATGCCCCACATCATATATAAAATTACTTGCCCCCATAATAACTGCCATGCAATATATTATGGGGGAAATAAGACTAACATCGATAATAGAGTTTCTCAGCACAGATATCTATATAATAGAACTAAAATTAAAATAGAAGGAAACTCTATATTTGAAGAACATGGAAAAATCACTGGCTACACTTTTCACCCAACAATCACCAAAATGATCTGCACAGAAAGAAGCAATGCAAAACGCAAAGTCAAAGAAGCTTGATATATAGCAAGCGATCTGTCAGTGATAAACAAAAGAGAGGCTTGCTTTGGCAATTCCAAGAAATGGATATTTTAACCAATTTACATACATTTGCATAAAGCTTCTCCACAAAATTTTCACAGTTAATGATGAGATATGATTATGGGAACAAAGATTTCCCAAAAGCGCTCAGTTTATTAATTAAGTTTATTAATTACCACAATTTTATAGTTTCATTACATGTGAGCAAAACACAACTATAGAAATACTGTATATACTAATTTGATGCCTATTGGTGAATAGTAATAAAATTAATTAGAATTAAATAGTATCATATTATTTCAAATTTAAGATGTCATCAAATTTAAGACACAGTAGGACTTTAAGCCCCCAAAATTGGAAAAAAAAATATCCCTTGCATTTAAGATACATATATGTACTTAAATAGGAAACTAACGTAAATACAATAAATGCACCTAATTTATTACGAATCTTCTTCAGATATCTAGTACTTTCACTTTCTACATTTTCGCTTTCAGAACTTGAATTCTCATCTTCATTATTCCATCAAGTACATCATCTTTAGGCTATTTAAATTGCAGCCAAACATTATTTCTCTGTCAATTTGCTTTTATGTAAAATATATTTTTCAATTAAAATCTGAATCATTCTTCTAAAATAATTTATATTTTTACAAATATTTTCTGAAAAAAATTAAAAATGTGTAAAATACAATTCTAAAACATTTGTTTTCACTTTGAAATTCAAAATGAAAACATTGGAATTGTCAAGATTGGCAAAATAATGTTAAATGAGTCTAAAACATTCATTTTTGCTTTAAAAATCAAAACGAAAACATTGCAACTGTCAACAATTTGACACATATTCTCTTGTGGAGAAAACAACAATCAAACAATCAGCACTTTGGAAGGCAGGCTCTTGTCTCATTGTTTTATTGATTTGTTAGTTGTAAAACTATTCTAAAGGTTATTCGTCAAAGTTTTCTTGATAAAATAATGGTAAAATTGGCAAAATAATATTAAAAGATTCTAAAATATTCATTTTCACTTTAAAAATCAAAACTAAAATATTGGAATTGTCAACATCAGCAAAATAACATTAAAAGGTTCTAAAATATTCATTTTCACATTAAAAATCAAAAATCAAAGTATCAGTTTATTCAGTAAACCTTTCTTGATAAAATACCAGTAAAATTGCAAAATAACATTAAAAGTAGCACTTTGAGAGAGAGAGTTAAAGCTGTTTATGAAATTAATCCAAAAAAATTTAAATAAAAAAAATTTAACATGCTATTCTATACAGGAAATTATTGTAATACTATATACATGTATAGTGTAAAGCAAAGATCCACATAAATAAGATGTTGAAAATTTTCACTTCAAATTTAAGATGCATCCTCTTTTAGGGGTCCAAAATTAGGAAAAAAGTGCATCTTAAATTTGAAGTAATATTGTATTCAATATCTAAAAATATATTTGATAGATATACTAATTCAAACTTCATAACAGATATAGCCATGACCATAGTATTTTTATCAATATTCTTTGTTATTTATATTACTTATTTTAATAAATATTTTGTTGATTAATTAATGTAATCTATTCTCTCTTGAATCTCATTTTCACTTATATAAATTGTTTTTTCATATGTTTAGTTAAGTAAGAGAAGTTAACATATTTGATATCGTTCTCAATGTCTACACTTTTATGTAAGATACAACTTGGAGCTAAAAATATAAAAGGATTCAAACTAAAGACTGAAAGATAGCTCTTCACCAGAAGATGGCATTCATTATAATGGCCTGTACCATGCCTCAATGCAAATAAAAGCTATCTTTCACATATTGTATCTTTTTGTCTAGCACCTTAGAGTTAGATGATGTATTTGGAAATTAAACCAGTACTGAAACAACTTTATAATTAAGAAATCTGACTGGTACAGACTATTTACTTCGATCATCATCTATAGCAGGGGTGGCCAACTTTTGTGTTCATAAGATCTACTTTTTATTTTAAAAATGTGTTGCTATAGACTTGTTGTTATAGGTTTAGTCTAAGTGGAGAGAGATGTGAAATACATACTATTTTTATATATCTACCTAGTAAAAAATAACAATTATTTAACGGGCCAAAAAACTCATGACAGGGGGAATTAAAGCAACATGAGTAAATTATTAACAATATTTATTAATTCAAATTAGCTACATTAAGTCAAGATTAAAAATATTATTTTCAATAATGATACGACTTAGTGGACTTCACCTATCTAGAATTGGAAAAAAATTTAGAACAAAAACAAAAATAACAAAAAAACTTGAAAATCTTGATTTAATTTGTTTCAATCGTTACCCGACAGCTCTTGCCAGATTGGCCTCGCGATCGACCAAAATTGGCTTTGCGATCGACCGGTGGATCACGATCGACGTGTTGGCACCCCTGACTTATAACTTAAGAGCCAAATGTATGATACTATGTATTATAAGATATTTTTTTCTTGTCTATGAAATGATTAAGTACTTGTGTTCTACGTATTTGCAGTTGATAAACTATTAAGTGACAAAATCTTTTATTTGTCTGAATTTTAATTTACATGCTTATACAAATATAAATTATTCGTAAAGTATCCAGTTATATTTGACAAAACAACATATGGATATTTTATATACGAGTTATTTTTAATTTTACCATATTTCTATCTATCCAATCTCTCCCTTTCAATATAATTCACTTTCCAAAATATGACATTATCATCCTATGATCATCAAAAGAGAATTTATTTAATGTTTAATAATTTTCCTTCCATAACAATAATTATATATATACTGTATTTGTCCTAGAGTTAAATACATATTTAAAGAAAAGTTTGCTGATAGGAGTTAAAAGACAAAATTCTAATATATGAAATAAATAGACTAATTAACCAACATGTGATATACAGGTATATGAAATATTTGTGTTTTTGTGATTAATTAATATAATCATAAAATTTATCTTCAACATTTTATTTTTTCCGCCATCCGAATTATAATGATCATATTTGTTTATGAATGGCTACTAATAACGGCGATGAATAGTTTTTTTTATTTTACCTTGAACAGTTTAATTAATAGCGTATTCAATAGGTTGAGATTTCTAGATCCCATTCCAGTTAAGAAAAAAAAAAACGTCTTGGTTAATTCAATTGACTGGAACCGTTGTGCTCAATCTTTGATTCTCAGATTACACGTGATCTTTTATTTAAACAAATGACTAATCAACTCATTTTATTTATCTCTGTAGAAAAAAAAAGCTCAAATTATATTTAAAAGAGTGCAAATTTTGAATTTGAATTAAAAGAGGTCAGCGCGACTGCCTTGCACTTGCAGGCAGTTGCCCGGGTTCGCGTCCCGGCCGATGCTATGACACTTAAAAAAAAAAAAAGTGCAGTTTTGGAGTGCATTTATTATATATTTTTACTTCCCATTATTTTTATTAGTACTACTAGATAGATATTCGAATGCTCTTAAATTTTTGTTATTGCAGAAATCATTTAAGCTTACTTTACATTTGGATCTGGTTAAGACCGATTATGTAATTAATGTGTTTACGTGTCTGCCATATTATAATGAATTTAAATGATCTTATAAAAATAATTAATTCAAAATATATTTTTCTTTATAAAGAAGAGTTAAGTATTAACTGAAAATTATCATTATCTCATCCATTCATGCGTAGTTTCTAATATAATTTTTTTCCCCAAAAGACTAGTGGTTTAATTACTATGTTATTTTTTAATTAAAAATAATTTTTTTTATCATAAACAAGTTTTATATTTTAAAGTAAAAGTAGAGCAGAATATATTGTATATATCTTTGTGCGCGTGTGTAGACATTGTGCGTGTGTGTAGACAACAAATGTAGCATGTTTAACATAAACAATCTTTTTGAAACACTTCAAATTTATTTTCTATAATATCGGACACAGACATATATATATACAATTTATAAGTGCCGTTCTATTTGAACGTACTCAATTTTAAGCGACTATCAAGGAATAAATATTAAGGATTACTATTTAATCATTTTTATTAGACTCTAAATTCTCGGATTGTTTTTGCATATATTTTTATCCATATGTTATTTAGAAAAGTGTGTTGAATTTATCTATGACATATATTTAAATGTTTATGATGTAGTTCCAAAATTGAGATGCTTGGAAAAAATTGTGATGAGAGTCGCAAGAAATGGAAAATTACTACTAATGATGATCAAGTATTGTATCATAATATCTTATTGCCTAGATATGCTGAATTTGGACAGAGAACTTTGCAAACGTAAGTTATTTATTGGGGGGGGGGGGATTGAAATTCGGGAGAAGAAGGAATGAAAAGTTAATTTGTTTTTAAGATCTCATTTTTTAAATAATTATTTACAATATTTTGCTACTATTTATCTTATAGTTCCATTTATTTTAAACTCTTCATCTTGCTTCATTTGTCATTAAAATTACTATTTAATATCTATCATTTTGAGCTCAGACTTTCACACGATCCTCAACTCTCCACACTATCTCATACCACTGATATACTTGATCACATATATGTCCAAAAGATAAATAATCACCAGTGTCTGTATTTCGTGCTAAACCAGCATTCGTCAGTTGATCCAGATTATCATCTCAACAAATATACAGTAAGTGCTAAGATTTATATTAAGATAGCCAATCTTCATACTTTAATGGATAGGCTTCAATCCACTCCACCCACCCTCCAACTCTTCAACCGTCCATCCTATTGAAAATCTGATGATGGAACACTGAAGGCCCACACTCCATGCCGACAGTCTCGTCACATCCAGGTCACATTAAAATTGCTGTAAAATTTATTTTTATTAAAATCTTTATTAACAACAACAACAAAAGCAAAACAAAAACAATAACTGTATACATTTTAAAAACAATTATTTACATATAGATTTTAGATTACAGACCTTCATTATTACTATTTTTTATAAATTCCTTCTTTGATTAAATAATATCTATTTTAATATTTCATAGTTTACATAAAGAGTACTAGTCCAAATTTCTTTCATTTTTAATGGGGGTGGGGATGGGAGGGCGAAGTATCTGATGCAGTTGTTAAATTATTTATTCCAATGATTATAAATTTTTCTTAATTAATTACATTTTTTATTGTCAAAAATCATATTACCTATTACGTCCATATTATTTTTAGAGCATGCAGAAAAACCATTGTATTATGTAGATGAAATTTTTTAACTATTATTTCTTATTTCTCTTTTTAAATTTATATATGGAGCTGAAATATTTTTAATCCTAAACATTTAAATGCTTCACATTTTTCAAGCAAGTGAAAAAAGATCTTTTCTTTTATCTTGTAAAAAAAAAAAACAACGTATGGGTTCTGAATTCATATTTAACATATCATTTAAACAAGCCTTTGTTGGAAGATAGCCATTTAATAATTTAAAAATGGATTTGATTATGAACATTCTTCAGAACTTTAATCACAGATATTTCTGTCTGAACACTTCTTATACGTCTTTCATCATCACCATCAACCATTATCAGTCCACTGCAGAATGAAGGTCTCTCCAAGTTCATTCCATCTCCGACCTTTAGCTTCTCTTCTCCACATCACCCCTGCACACTTTCTCATCTTATCCATCCATCTCACATGTGGTCTCTTTCTGGATCTTTTACAATCTCTTGGTATCCAGTTTAAGACTTCAATTGTCCATCTATTGTCATCTCTTTTAGCAATATGTCTAGCCTGACTCCACTTTAATTTTTTCAATGAGATCAGTAACACCTGTTTGGTCTCTTATCCATACATTGCATTTTCGATCTCTTCTTGTTACTCCCAGCATGCATCTCTCCATACTTCTTTGAGTGGTCTGAAGTCTCTGTATTGCTCTTCTATTAAGTGTCAAAGTCTCAGATCCATAAGTAAGAACTGGCAAAACACATTTTCTAAAAACCTTTCTTTTCAAACACATAGGCATATTTCCTTTTAGTATCAAGTTATTTCTTTCAAAAGCACTCCAACTAAGTTTAATTCTATGATTAATTTCATCCATTATGTTTCCATCTGTATTAATAATCTGACCAAGGTATTTGTAACTGTTAACCTCTTCTAATTTATCATAATCAATCCTTATTTTTATATTTTGAGCAAATTGATTAAACATTACTTTAGTCTTTTTAACATTTATCTTTAGTCCTACTTTCCTACTTTCATCTGATAACTCATGTAACATTTCCTGCAGCTCTGAAGCATTATTTGCAAAAACAACTACATCATCTGCAAAATCTAAATGACTTAAATAATCTCCATTTGCTTTCACTCCTTTAGCTTCCCATTTTAATCGACAAAATACTTCTTGCAGCACTGCTGTAAAAAGTTTTGGAGATATGGAGTCACTTTGTCTTACTCCCTTCTCAATGTTGACTTTCTCAGTATCATTATGTAATCTAATTGTTGCTGTTGCATTTTTATAAATATTCTTTAAAATATGACAATATCCTGGATCTATACCTTGATGATCCAATGCTTTAATCACTGAAGAAATGTTTATAGAATCAAATGCCTTTTCATAATCTACAAATCGAAAACATAATGGCAACTCATATTCATTTGTCCTTTCTATAACTTCTCTCAATACCTGGATATGATCTACTGTACTAAAATCACTTTTAAATCCAGCTTGTTCTCTTGGTTGGTGGAAATCCAATGTTCTCTGTAGACGAGTTGTAATTATCTTGGTAAAAATTTTGTATAAACTGATAAAAGGCTGATAGGTCTATAATTTCTAATATCTTCTTTATCACCTTTTTAAAATATTAATATTATTACTGCATTCTTCCAATCATCTGGTACATCTTTATCATTTAAACATTTGGTATATAACTTTGTTAAAATTTTTTCTATTTCTTCACCTGCTTCTTTTAATATATCAATTATAATTCCATCATTACCTGGAGCCTTTCCTTTCTTCATACATTTAATTGCATATCTCACTTCTTCATTTAAAATTCTGGGCAATTCAGAAGATGTAATAGATATAGGAGGTACTTGTTCTTTATTACTATATATTTTTTGATAAAAATCTTCTACCCATTTCATGATGTTATCTCTCTTTTTAGTACTAATTCCATCTTTTTTTTCATATTGCTGATATAAATTTCCTACCAATACCAAAATGTTGTTTTACATTCTTGAGACTTTTATTTTCTTCTACAGCTTTCCTTGCTAGTTCACAATTATACTTTCTTATATCATTTTCAACTCTTTTCCGCACCATTTTACAAAATTTGAGATATTCAATCCTTTTAATGCATCATTTTTGTATATCTTCATATTCCTTCTTTTCTTCATAAATTCTCTAGTCTCAGTAAAAATTTTATTGGTCAATTGCTGCTTTTTTCTAGCAGCTATCTTTGTTGCAGTTTTTAAAAGTGTATCAGTTATTTTCATATTAATTTCATTCAAATCTGAATCGTTCAAAATCTACTAATACTGGAAACCAATTTATAAGTGCTAATTTAAATTCATTAGAATGTTTCTGAAGATTAGGAATATCAACTATAAATATTGTTTTTCTTAATAATTTTTGTCTATCTAGTTTTGCATTAACATGTATCTTACATCTTACTAATCGATGATCACTTCCTGTGTTAAATTTATTAAGAACATTACAATCTTGAAATATGTATTTTCTGTTAATCAAAATATAATCCAATTCTGATGTACCTTCATTGGGATGCTTCCATGTCCATTTCCTTTTAACATTTTTCTCAAAAAAAGAATTCATAATATAAAGTTTTTCTTTTTCAGCAAACTCCACTAGTCTATGTCCTCTCTCATTTCTATTACCATAACCAAAATTACCTACAGCACTTTCATCTTTCATTTGTTTACCAATTCTAGCATTAAAGTCTCCCATAACAATTTTAAAATGTTGTTTATTCTGATCAAAAACCTTTTGTACATCCATATACAAATCTTCTACTACTTCATCACTATAAGAACTTGTTGGGGCATAAACCTGAATTATCTGCATTTGGTATCTGCTATTAAGTTGTATATTAAGTTGTATAACTAATCTTGCCACTCTGTCTGATATACCATCAATCTCCACAATGTTGTTCTTCAATTTTTTATTTATAATGAATCCTACTCCACTTGTATTTCCAATATTTGTGCCTTTATAATAGAGTACATGTCCATTTTTTAAATCAATTGTCTCTTCACCTTTCCTTCTAACTTCACAAAGTCCAATAATGACCCATTTAATATAAGATAGTTCTTCTAATTCTTGCAATCTTCCTTCACTTGAAAGTGAGCTGCAGTTGTAAGTACCTAAATAAAAAGTCATCAAATGGCAGCTTAAGTCCACAATCAGGGGATTCTTAGCACCCTCCACCTTTGGCCACCAACCGCTGCCTTAGTTGGTGACTTTACAGCCTTCTGGGAATAAGGCCATGATTTATTTTTGTCTGTTATAATTGTATATATGTATTGGAAAAATATTTATCATTTACACAAACATTCATTCCACCTTATCAGGCAACTGAGCAAAAAGAACATGGTGTTTCTTGATCTTAAACTCAGAGGTAAAAAGCTAATAAACTCACCATGCTGGCTAATGCGTCTTGGTGAGGAGTCCATCTATGTTCATATACTGTATGAATAATCACATAGTAATAGCAGCTGCAACGACAAGAATGTATGGAGTGGACATTAGAATTTTCCCTGCTCGGTTCCTTTAAGGCCTCCAAGAGGAGTCAAAGGAGGCCTTAAAGGACCTTGTTTGATTCCTCTTATATTTAATATTAACTTAACTACTTAAGTTAAAATCATCCTGATTCATTATGATGTTCATCTTTTTCAATTTTATTAATTAAATTTACATTTAGTGATGGTGGACTAAAATATATCTTATATTGATATATGTTCATGAGTTTATGTATAATAAATACAATATTGGATCAATAAAGGCTGAAGCCTTCTTGCCAAATTGCAATTGTAATACTGAAATTGATAACAAGTATGAAATTTTCCTCCAAATTTTGTTTTTTGATACCTGGTTTATTTTATTTTATGTTATATTAAAAAAACTAATCCAGGGAAAAATAGCCCAGAACTCCCATAATAATGACATTAAAAATTCTTGTCCTAATAATTTCATAAATTTCTACCATTGAGAAGGATAAAGTTTTTAAACTATTTTTTTCTATTAGGAACTTGTTTAAATATTTATTCATGCCTGTTTTTGATATGTAAAGTGGGATTCCTAAAAACATTGATGGAGTTGCAGGTTAATGAGATGATGTCTTTTTATCTGTATTCAGTTACCAAGTTGCATATTTTAATGGTTGTACACATGATCTTGTTTTTCTCTGGAAACCTTTCAGAATATTCATAACAATTTGTATATTATAGACATTCTTAAAAGTTATTATTATATTATCAATAAAAGGTATTGCCACAATCTTTATATCTAAATGAGGAAGATTACTTGGCTTTCAATACTTTTCATCATCTAATCTATGTATACTGAAAAAACAAACAAAGAGCACAGACAGTGATGATCCTCATGGTATTTCTCTTTCTGAACTATAAAAAAATCCAAATAACTCATATAATTTTTAATAGAAATTCTACAATTTTTAATACTAATTTTTTATTGCCTTTGTGTTCTGGTAATCATTGTTTTAGCATTTCAAATAGGTATGGCCAATTTACCAAATCAAAAGCTGATTTAAAATCAATTTTTATTGCAAAATATTCCATCAATTTTAATTTTCTGTCATATTTAACTGCTTCTTGAATTTTCAAAACTTCCTTTTATAGCAGGGATGTCCAAGATGTCAACCACAAGGTCTCTGGAAATTGACTGTGAAACTGACTTATACATTGAAAAATTATAGTGATAAATTCAGTGCTGATTTGAATATAAAAAATGAAGTAAAAATTCAAAATTATTCTCGTTTAAAAATAATTAAATTTAAAATAACGTGTTGTTATTGTCAATCTCAAAAATAAACCCAGCTTGGAAGAAATTGAAAAGAATTAAATTATTTTTTGTAATCATCATCATCATCATCAACCATTATCAATCCACAGCAGGATGAAGGTTTCTCCAAGTTCAATTCATCTCCAATTTTTAGCTTCTCCACCTCACTCATGCACACTTTCTTATTTCATCCATCCATCTCACATATGGTCTCTTTCTGTGTCTTTTACAATCTCATGGAATCCAGTTTAAGATTTCAATTGTCCATAAATTATCATCTCTTCTAGCAATATGTCCAGTCCAACTTCATTTCAGTCTTTTAATTTTTTTAATGAGGTCAGTAACACCTGTTTGTTCTCTTACCCATATATTGCATTTTCGATCTCTTGTCACTCCCAACATGCATCTCTCCATACTTCTTTGTGTGATCTGAAGTCTCTGTATTGCTCTTTTATTAAATGTCCAAGTCCCATAATAATAACTGGTAAAACACATTTTTAGAAATATTTAATTGCCATTTTCCCAAGGAGAAATGAGAATAACTTGTCCTGGAGAAGCACGGATTTTAATGAACTGATTTTAAAACAAAGAAGTTGTGAACTTTAAAACACTTTGTATACTAATTTAATCTTTACCTCATTCAAAATACCTATTGGCTACGTGAATTAATGTTCTAAATTTTTAATTGATCAATTACAGAATCAGCAGTAAAAATATTTTTAATCTTTTAAAATTATACTTGTTTTAATTTAGTTTCTAAAAGGCAAATTAATAATTTGTCAGATTATTAAAGTAAACAAAAGTTTTTCCAAAAATAAATTTCTATTTATAATTGATAAAAATAATCTATAGCAGACAACATAAACTGTACTTTTCATAACCTATTACAAAATGCAGCCTATGTCATTGATTTCTTTCTCAATTTACTTTCATCTAAAAGTAAATAATTTTTACTAAAATCTGAACTACTGTTCTAAAATAATTGTATTTTCACATATATTTTATGAAAATAACAATAAATATGTATTTGGTAATCATCTGAAATCCGAGTATGACTGCCAGATGGTGTTGTTTATGTGTCAAAACACATAAAAATGCCATTTCTGCAGCTCACTTTACAGCTAATACAACATTTATATTGTGTTAACCCATTGCAGGCCACTTTACATGACATTGCCCAAAAATATTATGGCCTGTTTTGTGCTTCGAAACTATTTACGCGTATTTGTTCTATTCATAGCTGATTACTGTATCGCTTGAGGGTGTTTTAATTGCAAGTCAGTACAATTTTTCAAATCTCCATAATAGAGTAATGTCATTTATATTTAAATAATGTTAATTACTAAGAATTGTCATATGGTCCCCACCCTTCCCTAAAAAATGTTAATATGCAAATAATTGGCAAAGGGTATGTTCGAACATGCTTCGACAAAGCTCACACGCCAAGTCACATTTCAGCATGGAAAATATATGAGATCAATATAAGATCTGAGAAGAATGTGCAATTTTTCAACTTTTCAGAATTGCCGAGTACAGAAAGTGAGGGAGACTGCATCCTTTTTTCAGGCACATAATGTCCTCCCAAATACCAGACTGTTTTTATTACAGCAATAAAATAATAAATAAGTTGAAAATGTCTAAAGTTGGTGTACTTTTTTTTTTATTTCATTAGAAATTGACAAGCATTTGGATTATCCTTTTTCAGCGGGATTAAAATAAATGACTATTTTTGTTGACTTTTTTAACAAAGTATGAAAGCCCCCCCCCCAAAGCAGTTTATTGTAGAAGGCCAAAAAAAAAAAAAAGGTAATTCAAACGAAATATAAATAAAAGTAAAAAGTGAAAAAAAGTTGTTTTAAAAAAAAAAGTTATTGACTTTTTGTTACAATTATTGATCCAAAGGTGGAGGTGGGTCTTTCAAAACAATTTTTTAATCCCCAGCAACACAAAAGTTACTTTTGATTTAATAATAATAAGAAAAACAATTTAGTCAACCAAAAAAAAAAAAGAAGGTAGAACAAAGTCGAAACAAGTCCCAAATAATTGTATTATATTGATTTGGCGGGGTTAAAACAAGTTTTTTCGTCGTGAAACAGTCCAAAGTTGTTAAAACTCAGAAAAATAAACACACAATTAAATTACCAAAATTTGTTGAATAAATAAAAATGTCAGGTTAAAAAAAAACAACAAAAATGAATATAAAAATTTGTTTAATAAAAAAGAAATCATGTTATAAATGAAATAAAAATTTGTTTAATCAAAAAAAAAAATCATGTTCTATAAAAAAAAGTTGCGGCAGCCCCAGTAATGTTACATTTGATTGATTTTGTATAGCATCAATGCCCCAAGCAGCCATGCCCGGATTTCAGATGATTACCAAAAAATACTCTAAAGCATACACTTTCATTTTGAAAATCAAAACAAAGAACTTAGAACTCTCAAAATTGTTGACAAGTGCTCCTTTTTATAAAGGATGTAAAACAATCAATCAGCATCTTAGAAGACAGACCTTATCTCATTGTTATAACTTTAAATTTAAATATTATTGATTTTTTAGTTGTAAAATAATTATAAAGAGGGCAGCATCATACAGTATGTTTTTGATAAAATGACCATAACATCGGTAAAATAATGTAAAAATTAGCAGTTTGAGAGTGAGTTAAAGCCACATACAAGAATCCTCATGGAGAACAGTCCATTAATAAATATTTTATAAAGTGACATGAACAAATTGTAATACTAGAGGGAGCTGAGGTAATTTAATAGTAGTCATATAAAATGTCTTCAACAGTTTGTTTCTTATTGAAAAAAAATTCATGTCTTTTATATTCATTAAATAGTAACCAAATCATTTTACATTTATTTAGAAACATTTACACACAATATCTACTGTATTGCATACTAGTTTCAAATAAAAAGTTCATACATAAAACTAAAATATTTATAACACAAAATAGCAAACAAATATATATTACAAACATATTTTAAGTTTTATATTGATAATTCAAAATGCTTTGTAATTTTTATTCATCCATTATTTTCATTTATATCATTTTTTGATTTTAACAATTTTTAAAATTGTTTTTTAAATCTGGAAATATATTTTGTTCATTCACTGTTTTCCATCAAGTGGACGTCCTCCATTAATCAAAATCATTTTTAAAATTGATTTTAAAAAATTTACTGCTAAAATACTTTAATATATGTTTATCACATATATAATAAATTGTAGAATTCAATAGATAATACAATTATTGAAATTATGAAGGAAATTTTCATGTTTGTTTCTAGATAAATTTCAGTTATTAAAAATGGCCGAGTGGCTAGCACAGCTGTCTTACAAGCTGTTCTCCCGGGGTTCACTTCCCGGCTGACGCTTTGACACATAAAAAAGAAGAAGCTAAATTTCCATTATGACTTCAATATTTACATACACACATATATACATACTGTGATGGAGAGGGGTGTTGGTGGCAGTAGATATATGAGATGTAAACAACAACAATAATATAATATCAATAATAATGTGATTACAAAGAAAAAAATTAACCTTCAAACCTGTGCTTTTCATTTTTAGTATATAAATCTCTGTGCACTCATCCATCAGTAAGAGTTAAAAACATAAGTGAATCACTTGTGTTTAGAGCGTATTTTTATATAAGGCAACCCTTACAGACCCTGCTTAATTCAAGGGTTGATCTTATTCTGTGCTGGTATTTTAATTGACACCTGAATTGTACAAATTTTATTTATATATCTCAGGGAACAGAAAGTTTCTCATTTTTAATCAAACAAAATTTGTACAATTCAGTTGTCAATTAAAATATCAGGAGCAGAATAGGATCAAACCCTGGGTTAAGCACAGTCAGTAAGGATTGGTTTATATAAGAATAAGCTCTAACCACAAGTGATTCACTTTTGTTTTTAAAACTCTGAGTGCATGGAGATTTATATGCTAAAAATGAACAGTGCAGATTTGAAAGTTCATTTCCTTCTGCGTAATTACATATATATCCAGCACTAAATTATTAATTTATAATTATCAATAATAATGGTAAATAAATAAATTATAAAAACTTATGCTTATGTAAGAGTCTTTTATTACTATTTATTGACTCCACTCTAAACTCTCCATTTTGGGATCTAAAATCATCAAAACATCACATGATCACCATTTCATATGCATACCCATGCTGTTAATATGAGTACCAAACTCTCCATATAGTAGAACCACCAAATGCAAGTCTTTGTAATCAATGGATGCAGGAAGGTTTGTGATTAAAATCCCTAATTAGTGCCTACTAATCCAACATCCCTAGACTAGTTTCTAGTTTGTGGCTTTCATCAGTGAAGAACCTTGGATTTGAGAGCACTGCACCTAGATCTTAGGACCTAATTCAACCTTCCAGCAGCCACTTTTTACCTATTTGGTTAACTATAAAACTAGAAGCCCAAGATGAAAACACCATAATGTTTTCTACTCAAGCTAATTCATTCACTTGTATAGTCATATATATCTAAATTCAGTTCGGCATCCATATATTTTGGTGTCATTCGTTTTTCAAAAACCACAGTCACCATTATCCTATCAGTAGGATGAGTATAAAATCATCAAAATACCATATGATTACCATTTCATATGCCTACATATGCTGTTAATAAGAGTACCAATCTCTCCATACAGTAGAGCCATCAAGTACAAGCCTTTATAATCAATAGATCTCTATCTAGTGCCTACTCATCCAACATCTCCACACTAGTCATCTACTGTTTGGAGAGTTTGGTATTTTTATTAACAGCATATTTGAGCATATGAAATGGTAGTCATGTGATGTTTTGATGGTTTTATACCTATTCTGTACATAGAATAATGGTCACTATAGGTTAGAGCACTGATGAATAAGTGACCATGTAGCTACAAATGTATGTGGAGTAATTTTTTTGTTTCTGTTTAATTGGATCTAATTTTTTAATTGTATTCATGTGTGTTTTTGTATTACTGTTGCAAAGAAATAACATCTTGTGCATCACAGAGCATAAAATATGAATATGATGATTCTTATTTCTGCAAAGCAAGCTTTTGAAAAAGAGTTAATGATCGAGTGAATCGTACTATTATTTTTCTAAAGTATTTTTGTGATGTATGATGGAGCATCTTGTATGTTACTACACTTAAAAAATAGGCATTTTGATCTTTTTCTTCCTTGAAACATAATTGACATATAATTTCTGTGTAGACAAGATTTTTCTTATATGTCAAAAAATATAATGTAAGCAAAGATTACATTTATTTTGAGCATAAAATCGAAATATTTTGGCTCAAGAGTCTAATACTTAAATCTTCTTATCAGTTGGCTATTATTAATGTCAAATAATGGAGAGTTAGCCCCTTCATTTATGTTTGGATATAAAAAAGTATGAGTTTTCCACTATTGCCATTTTTTTGTGGAAATGTTATCTTATTATGTTAATTGGTGCTAGAATTGTTAGAAGATGTTTTGTATATGAAGGAACGTGATCTGTTAGTATTCCCTTAAGCATTGTCTCCAAATGTAGAAATAATCTTATTATGGCTAATGTAAAATTTTTTGGATCTTATAAATGTAAATTGAATGTAGTTCTAATCCATTTTGAGCATTATGAAACTATTTTTCTTTCTTTCCCTACCAGAGCTTTCTGCACAGTGAATATACCTTCGAGATGAATGGTTTTGTAAGATTATTGCAAGTAAGTTATCTTTGTGATGATAAGCATGTTGCTAAGATCTCTCTTAGAATAGAGTGAAAGGTATGCCTTTTAAAACAATGATATTATGTGTTCTGTTGATTGCAACAATTTATCTTGTGTTTGCTTTCATATAGTCATATTGCTCAGATAGAAAGGGATATGTAATTGGTAAGCCAAGAAATGTGTCTGTATATAATTTACTTGTGTATATGCCACATGCACATGATATGTTAAGATTGAATTCAAGTTTGTGGAACCAGTTGGTAAATTCCTTCATGATTTTTAATTTATCTTGTGTTTGTTTTCATAGTCATATTGCTCGGATAGAAAGGGATACGTAGTTGGTAAGCCAAGAAATGTGTCTGTATATAATTTACCTGTGTATATGCAACATACACATGATTTGTTAAGATTGAATTCAAGTTTGTGGGACCAGTTGGTATATTCCTTCATGATTTTTATTATTATCAGAATTTTTTTTTTTAATTGTAAAGAAAACTGTAATATTGTCCATGTATACTATGCAGGTTATACTATGACCCAATATGGGAATTTATATGCATGGAAGATGGTTTTCTTTGTTGCTAAGGAATTGGTTTATGCAAGTTGTAAATAATAAAGCACTAAGTGGTGATCCTTGAGGTATTGATTGATTTGGGTTAAATGAGGAAAACATTTTTCCATTTAAAGTAATATGTATTTCTTTATTTATAAGTAAATTTGTAAGTATATATAAAATAGAATTAGATATGTTAATATGTTTTGAAGTTTGTACAAGTATATCAATTGATACAGAGTCAAAAGCTGTTTTAATGTTGATATGTATTACCAATAGCCTATTTTTCTTTATATTTCCACTGAATCGATGACCTGTCAATGATCTTTTTTTTAGTGAACTGTGACTGTGATAGTAGTAGTAATAGACGTGGCTTCATCTTGTTTTTTAACACCTTTTCAAATAATTTTATTCCTGATGGATCCATGGATAATGGTCTTATATATTTTTTCATTGTAAATTACAATATATTTTCTTTGTGAATAGGACAATTGCTGTTGGATATAAATTGTGAATTTCATAAATTTCTTTTGGTAGAAAATTAGCCATGTCTACAAGATATTTTGAGGTGAATTGACTTAAGTGTTCAAATACAAATTTTGGTATGCCCAGAAGGCCTAAGTGGGAAGATTCAGGCATGTCTTCCAAATCCCATAAAAAATTTTGTGGTTTGAAAAATGCTTGCTCATCTGTTGTTTTAAACTAATTATATGGCTGTTTGAAGAATATTTCTTTCTGTAATTTACATATGAAGTATGTATAGATTGAAGTTAGCATATTTTTATCAGTCACAACCATATTATCAATTACTAGAGCAGTAGGGATCTTAGATGTAGGAGGTTAACTTAGTACTCATCTTATATGTTGTCTTGACCAAGTGTGTGATTGTGTGAGAGTTTTCCTTTTTTGGAATAATATATTCCTTTAGTATATCACATGTCAGGCACAAGCATTTTAAACTCATTTTGATTTTATTCGTACATTATGCTTGATCAATTTAACAATATGATCAATCAATATAATAATATGGAAAACTAGAGAAGTGACTGCCAATCAATGCTTAATATATCATTTAACGCTAATTCTAAAACCTGCCATATTTAAAACTTAACATAAAATACATATTTCTAATTATAATGACAATGTTGACCATCATCTCATTATATATATATGTATGTAATTAATTTAACTTTTTAGTTTCTTTGCTAGATTTTAGCTAAAGAAAAATATCAACAAAATTTACTAATTAATTTTTAAAAACTAATCAATCATGTTTTCATATAGTTGGAACTTCTTAGATAATTTTATCTTCATAAAGAATATTAAGAAAAAAAAAAGTAATTTTTTATAATCACTAATAATAATCATGTTAGCGTTATTATATAACAATTACTACTAAAAAGTAATTAAAAGAGAAAGAAGGCAGTGTAGTTATAATATTAAATCTTCAAAATTTGTACAATTATTTACTCATTAATGTTACTTTATTTACAAGTACTTTCATAAATAATTAATATTACATTAAACAAAATTCGTAATGAATAGAATTATTGATGATAGTAGTAAAACTTCAGTTATATAAATAAGTTTAGAAGATGCTGAAAATAAGTAAAAATGTTAGCGTATTTATTAATTTGTGATATAGGATTGATGAAAGTGAGAGGCAGCTTATTTTTGAAAATAATATACATTCTACTTCATATAGATATGAACTGACAAAATAAACATTGGTGGACTTAGAAATTATAAATATTTATTAATAATACAAAATATACAATATATGGTACTTACATATTATCCTGTCACCCAAGCTTGGCAGCCATTTTTTTGAAGTATTCATTTTCAGGGATCCACAAGTATTTGTTTGTTTTTTCTCATTATTATTTTAACAAATATGTGTTACTTGTTAAGTTTAAAAATTATTAATAAATTGATTATAAATTTCTCTTAACTTTAAAAATATTAATAAATCTATTATAAATTACATTCACAATTTATTTTTTAAAAAATATATATCGTGTAAACATTAAAGTGCTCTGAATATTGTTTTTTTTTATATCCCGCATAACATTGTCATGGCATTTTTTACATTCAGAATTTTTTTTTTTTTTTTTACAAAGAAGAAGATTCATTTGTGGTGATTTTGTAGGCTATTAGAGATTTCAGGCTGCCAACATGAATAATCCTTATTTGAAAATGTTCTTCATTTTGTTTATACTCATAAATTGCTAACATCAATTGTCATAAATGTTGAAAAAAATTCATTTTGAAACTACTTTCTAAGATTTGCAAGCTAATTCTAGTCACTATACATAAGGTTTGTTGCAATTTAAGGTGCTTGTCTTATAGATAAAGATGCTGTTGGATGGCGCTATTTTCATGCTAAAACTATAAAATATGACCATTCCTGGGCCATTGATTATAATAATTTTGCTGTGCTTTTTTGTAATACAAAAATAAAAACAAAACAAAATCGTCTTTTATAAATATTATTTTTTATTAACGTATACAATTTAAATGATAATAATAAATGTAAAATAAAATCAATAAATTACAATTTGATTCGTGTTTTTTCTATCGTATATTTTTTTAATTGTGTTACGGCTTTTTTTTTTTATCAATTTTCTATCGGATATTTTTTTACTTATGTTACGGCTTTTTTTTTTTTATCAATTTTCTATCGGATACGACTTTTTTGTTGTTGTTGTTGTTGTTTAATTAAAAAATAATAATCATAATAAAAAGTAAAATTTCTTAGTCTACTTTTTATTTTTTTAGTCTTCGTTTTACATCTTTTTTTTTTTACAGACAAAGAGATATTACGGCTATTTTTTACTTCAAATAGAATGACAATAAAAAGTAAAAGTTGTTACAGTTAGGTTTAGGGTTAGTGTTAGTTTTAGGGTTAGTGTTTTGTTGTTTGTAATGCTAAAATAAAATAATTCAAAATCGTAACCATACTCGGACAAAAGAAAGAAACTCAAACTTTTTTAAACAACAACAAACACATATAAATGTCTTCTTTACTTATTAAACATGTTTATAATATTTGATTTTATGAAATTTACAAAAAATCGTGTATATTTGTACTTTTCTTACTGGATATTTTTTTGGTACCGCTCTTTTTTAATTCAAAAATATACACACGGTAGAATCTTCTTTGTCTCATGGAATGTTACGAACAGTATGTTACTTGATGCGTTACCTAATTGCAACTCACTAAAAACATAGATATTTAACATTTTCCCAATTAAAACTTCAACAGAGTACATTGTAAAAAGTCTTAGAATTATTACTTTAAAAATTCTGAACATTTCAATACTTTAAAATAAAAAAAAAATCCAATGAAAACAACATTTCCATCCAATTCAAATACAAACTCTCTCATCAAGCCGTAACTATTTTATAAACTGTGCGAATTCGGAAAATGTATTTGCTGCAATGCGCCATACATGCTGTAATGTGATGAGACATAGCGGCCTGTTCTATAGCACAACAAAAAAGTTGTATTACAGAAAACACGGGTTCGAACATGTCGGCCGCGGAAAAGCATTTTTATGTGTTTTAGCTCGAAAACCGCGCTATAGAGCAGCGTCTTTAGCTGTAAGATGAGTACCCAATTTAAATCATTCAATTTATTTCAATTAAAATTAATTGGTGTATATTATATAATTTATTTTGGTACTAATCAGTAGGGCAGGACAGCCCTTGGTGGCGTTGTTTCTCTGCTAAAAACACCCAATTATATCGATCTGGAGCTGACTATTTTTAAAATAGTTTTACATTTTCATCCGACTTTTATTAAAATATTTTGACATTTTCTCTACTTTTTTAAAAATATTTGGTCATTTGATATGATTTTTTTACTAAAATTTTGACATATTTTGACATTTGATACAATTTTTCTTACTAATATTTTGACATTCTTGTAAATAATTTACGATTGAAGATTTTATTCAAATATTTGTACATTTTCTTTTCAAAAATGCCAAAATAGACATCGCATAATACAAATAAAGCCAAAACAAAAATCGTCGTTTAGTCACACTATTTTAAAACAAAAAAGAAAACAAAGTTGAAAAAGTCAAAAGTTTTGATCTTATTTTAATTTTTTGGGGGGAGATGGGGAGAAATACTTTGTAATCCCTGAGACAAAAGATAGAGACAAAAGTTATTTTTGGTTTGTTTTTATTTTTACAAAAAAGGTGATAAAAATTGGTTTTAAAAAGAAAAGTTTTAGTATATCAGCGGTATACAAATAAAGGCAAAACAAAAATCACCATATAGCCAAAAAAGTTACCGTATTTTTTTAACAAAAAAAGAAAAAGAAAACAAAGCTGAAAAAGTCAAAAATTTTGATCTTATTTTAATGTTTTTTGGGGTGTGTGTGTGACAACTAATTTGTCATCACTGATCAAACCAAGCTTATGATTTCCAAAACTGTGCAACCTCAGACATTTTATTTGTCTCATAATTTACGTGACTTTTCACCAAGTTTTGGGGGAAGGTGCTTGGGCATCACCTTTTGCAATTTTTTTCACCTACCAAAATTTGTAGGGAAGCCCAATGACAGTTTTACAATTTTTAGTATCAAATACTATATTGGGTAGGGGGTAAGATCTTTAATTCAAATGCATATTACAACAATTGTTGCCACTTGAATTCCCTATGCCTTCACATCATATGATAGTGACTTGTTAAGTGTGCATATTTGCATAGTATCATGAAGCACATTAGCGGGCCATGATATTTGTGTGCTATGCCATATAGGCCTGCAGCAGCTAATATGAACAGGGCTGTTCTAGAGGCTATAAGTTTCTCTGCAAAAGCACAGAAATATTGGGCTATGTAAATGGCATATTTTTGGGTTTTTAGCAGAAAAGCAATGCCACCAAGTGACTGGCCTGGCCTACTAATTAGTACCTTTATTTTATTTTTATAATAATAATAACAATAACAACAACAGCAATAGTAAAAGCTAAATGTTAAATACAATCACTTCTTGTCAGTCATTTTATTTTAAAGATTAATATTTTTTAAATTTAACAGATAACATATATTCAATAAAATACTATTGAAAAAAAAAACAAATACTTTGTGAGTCCCTAAAAATACATAATTTAAAAAATGGTTATCAAACATGGATGACAAGATAATACGTAAGTACCCAATATTTGTAGCAATGATAGAATGGAATCTTATTAAAAGTATAAATAAGAATGATTTAATGATTAGTCATTGAAATACTGTATTGTAAAGTAAAATAATTATTAGCTTTAAGTTCATTTTATATGTCATAATTCAAAACATTCTCCAGCTATTATTTAAAATTGTTAATGTGTAACCTATATACATTACAGTAATGCATGAAGTGACTCTTCAAGCACTGTTAATATAAGTAATTGATCTATCATGTAGCCACAATGATAATTTTAAGCAATAAGAAGATGACTATTATGTAGAATATCTTGAACAACTTCAGCTAGAAGAGCAAGTGTTAAATCGTCAAAATATTTTTGAGATAAATTAATTTAAAGTAGTTGATATTTTAATTTATGGAGTAGAGCTATTTTTATGCACTTTAAAACTATATAAATAAATATTCAAATCATAATATACAAAGATGAATAATTATAGTACCTAATATATGTAATGCTCAAGATGATTCTTGAAATACTGCTAATATAAATAATCAATCTTCCCTCTAGTCACAGTGTTAATAATTTCCTTTAATAAAGAAATGGTAATTTCTTATTCTACTTCATGATATTATTTAATGTCTTGAATTTTCCACCAGAGAAGAGTGTTAAATGAAAATTTAAAACAAAGTAATTTAAAATGGGTAGAAATAGTTCTCTCTGTAAATTAAAATATCAATTGATTTAAATTAATTTGCATTAAATATCTTGATTGATTTAACACTTGCTCTTTTGACTGAAGTTGTTTAAGATAATAGTATTATGGAACACAATAAGAAATGGCTGTTTTCCTAATCATTAGATTTATCAAACACTGTGACTAGAGGGCAGATAAATTATTTATATTAGCAATGCTTCAAGAGTTATTCAATGTATTATATTGCAGTACATACAGTTTTAATATAGTAGAAAATAATTATATGTTAAAAAAATTAATTTATATTAATTTAAATACAATGATTAGATATCATTCTTTTTAAAATAAAGAATTTGATCTAATCATTAATTTATAAGTAAAAGTTTTAATTTTATAAATAAAAAAAATGATATTTATTTGCTTTGAGCAAATTTATTACACTTCAACTGATCTGTGAAACTGAAGTATTTATAAGATTAAGAATGTCAAAAGCGTTACCCAAATAAATAACAACAACAACAACAAAAGGGTCTATTAAAAAAAAACAGCTGCAAAATAAAAAACATTTTGGCGCAAAGTTAATTAAGTTATTTATAGTTTTAAAAAAAGATATTTGAATTACAAGAGTTAAGTAAACAAAGATAAATATAGCTTTACTTCTCAGTATATGTAAAATATATAATTGTTAATTAGAGAAGATATTAATTAGTATTTAAGTTTATTGGCTTAACGTTTTCGAGGATCCATGCCTCGTATTCATAGCCTTCATAGTTGAAACTGTAAGGAAGAAAATAAAATAAATCATATGTTAAACTGCATTGTAGAGTGTAATTTAAGGAGTATGTGGTGTATTATAGTATATATAATTAAGCAATGTAAATAAGAAGTGGAATGAAATTTAATACTTCAAAGTTTTGTAAAATGGTATGAAAAAAGGTTAATAGTGATATAGTAAAATATAATTGTGAATTAGCAAGAAAAGTGATAGAATAGAATGTTTTAAAAGAATAAAATAACATCTTGACATTGGAAGGAAAGTTATTTTTGTAATAAAAAGAAAAGATGGAACTATTATTTAAAAAAGAGATGATATGAAATATATGAAACAGTTCTTTAAAGAATTATATAGAAATAAAGAACAAGAAAACAAAGTAACTCCTAGAATTGATTACTGATATTTTAAAAGAAGTAAAATAGAAAACTTGTTAGCAAAATTATATACCATGTGTCTAAATAATAAGGATGTGGAAGATACTTAAGAAAAAAATGTTAAAGAAGATATTAGAAATTATAGATCTATTAGTTTTTTATCAGTCCTATATAAAATCTTTATGAAGATAATTACAATTCATCCACAGAAAACTTTGGATTTTAACAAACCAGTAGAATAAATTGCATTTAAAAGTGTTTTTAGCACAATGAATCACATCTTGGTATTGAGAGAAGTTATAGAAAAGATCAATGAATGTGAGTTGCCATTATGCCTTGGTTTTATAGATTAAGCATCTCTGCAATGATTAAAACATTGGATCATCAAGATCTAGATTGAAGATAATATCAATTCTGAAGAATATTTATTAAAATGCAACAAAAATGATGGTAATATTAAGAATATTAACATTGAGAAGAACATATCAGAAGATAATTATTCCACATTCTCAAAACATTTTTTACATCAGCTTTATAACAATTATTTTGTAGATTAAAATGAGATATTAAGGAAGTAAACATAAATGGAGATTATTTAAGTCATGTAGATTTGGAAGATGATGTGGTTGTTTTTGCAAATAATACTTCAGATCTTCAGGAAATATTGCAAGAGTTATCAGTTGAAAGTAAGAAAGAAGAATTAAAAATAATTGCTAAAAAAGAAAACTAAAATAATGTTTAATGGATTTTCTGAGAAGAATATAAAGATTGATAATGAATTTAAAAAAGTTAACAACTACAAATACCTGGTCCAGATTTTTAATATAGATAAATACATAATGAATGAAAATAATCATAGCATTAAGTGTGGATAGAGTGTTTTTGATAAAAATAAATATTAAAAGAAAATATGTTTTTGTGTTTGAAAAGAAAGGTTTTAATAGATTTGAGACTTGGGTATTTAACAAAAGAAAAAATTAGGAGTAACAAAAAGAAACTAAAAGTAAAATACATCAATGAGAAAACAAGCCATATCATTAACATCATTGAAAGAATTAAGAAACTGAAAATAGAGTTGGGCTGAACATATTGCTAGAAGAAATGATAATAGGTTAGCAGTTGAAATCTTAAACTGGATTCCAAGAGATTGTAAAAAAAACATACAAAGAGACCACCTGTGATATAAATGAATAAAATAAGAAATTTTCTGGTATGTTGGGTAAAAAGAGAAGTTACTGATCAGAGAAATTCAATTAAATTTGGAAAGGTTTTCACTCTGTAATAGATCGATAATGTTTGAAAATAATGATGATTTTTTTAACCAAAAAATATTTAAAAAGTATTGAAATTACTAACTATATACATGTCTGTGTGATTGTCAACTGCAAGGATTAAATATGTAATTATTGTATTATATATTAAAAATAATAATTCAATAAAAATTATTTAATAAGACAACTTTTATAATAATGTATTTAATTTCACCAACCCGGATTTCACCCCCATACTTGAGCCTTATCAAGATGTAAATACTGTACATTTAAAGTTACATTACAATTCTTTCTTTTCTATAGCAACTCCACCTACAGGTTTCATTTTACATTACAATATCAAAGATAAAACAAATACTGTATCCTATTTCCTATTATATATTATTATATTATATATGTTTATTTTTCAGTTTTCCTAAGAGCCCACCTTCATTAGTTGGAAGTTTAACTGTAAATACAAAACTTCAAGAAGTAGATCGACGTTTTGATAATAAAATCTTTGGTCCCGAATCATTTGATGTTGATAAAAAAGGTAATGTTTATTTAAAATTATTTATTATTTATATCTGTGACATTGTTTAAAATGTATTAACTGTATAATGACTGTTACTATATCATTTATTATTTATAATGTTATATATCATTAAATTCAGTCAATGCTTAGGTAATCCCAATATCAATAACAATTAACAATCTCAACCTGTTGTCAAGGCAACCTTTTTTTAACAATAAAGATGTTATATATGTATATATAATAACCAGTTCTGCAGTACAAATGATAAATCATCCTTTTGCATGCTTAAATACCCCATACATAAATTACAAAAACTTCTTTATTATTGGGGATGAACAGAATAAAAAAAATTGAAGTCTTAAATTACATAAAACATTATTGTTATAAATAATTTTATTACTAAGAACTATTTATTATATATGTATTAAAAATATATATGTAATAAGGTTTTTATAATATAATAGTAGTATATCTAATCTGGCTTCTGAAAAACCAGGCTGGATAAAATTTGAAAATTTTTCTAGTTCCAATTTTAGCTTATAGACAACCTAGCTACCCATCTATTATTAGTCAGTAAATGGGTATTTGACTTCTTTTACCTAGAGACTAAAACAAAGATAGAAAAATGTTTAATAGGTAATGCTTTCTCTCACTGTTTCAATTACTTTCCTTTATGAAAGACTATTGGAAAAATCTTTATCTTATAGTAGCCTATTTTGAGACTGCTATGTATAAAATGCTCTCATGCTATTATTGTCATCAAAAGATATTTCAGCAACTGTTGTCAAAAAAAATATGAATAGATAGAAAATAAAGTTGTATTCATAATGGTGCTTTGACAGTGGTTACTGAAATGTTTCATGATAATGTTACAACCATAAAAGCTGGATGAAGTAATTATATATAGTGTGAGCTAGCTTTTAACACTTCTGGTCTATATATATATATATATATATATATATATATATATATATATATATATATATATATATTATATATATATATATATATATTGTAACAAAATTAAAGATAGATCAAAGATCCAGTGTAACAAAATGAGATCTGGTCTTTTAAAGTAATTATGAAATGTCAGAATTCAAACATTATTAAAATCTCAAATATTCCAGTATTGTTAAAAAATGTAACTTAATAAAGATGATCAAACGATCCAAATGTATTTAATAATTATGAAACGATTCAAATATAAATCTTTATTTTATTTCAAAAAGATTCCAATATAAATATTTAGCTTAATAAACGAAAAATGCATTGTAGATTTTTATATCAAAAGAAAAGAATTATTTAACATGAGTAGTGGCTATTAAACCAAAGATCAGATTGAGTTATCAATCATATTAAGGGTCATTGGATGAAATGAAACATATTTCTGTAATTAGATTTCTCAAGATATCCCACTATCAATAATTATAAGCAAATTATTAATAACAAGGATTATAACTCAGGTATATGAAATCACGTGAGGTGAGTACACTAGTAATTCAATAAAATATAACTCAGGTATACAGACAGTAGATCTTATCCACTTTCATTTCTTGGTTTGATGTTAAGTGCATGTTTAAACAAATACTAAGTGAATATGGTCTACCAGGGTACCACTAGATTATTTGAATCTAGACACAGTTATATCTAATAACCTTTTCACATGTACCGGGTTTGAATCCCCTTTTGGTACTTTATTTCTAATAAAAATGGGAGATTTTGCTTTTTGAGCCATATCACTATACGCACTAATATTTAGGTAAAAGTAAAACATCTATAAACCACAGTGGAGTTCATTAGACATAAATCATTTCTTAGATCTTAGCATAACAAATGTGTTTCAATATTTTTATAAGTTTACTAGCTCAGATTATATATAACTAATTTAGGATGGCAATTCACTCATCCTTGCATGAAATAGATGACGGGATGTGGTTATAATAATACTAAGAAATCACTAAATATTATGAAATTAATATTTATTTATGGCCTTTAAACATTTAAACAGCTCATTAATTAAAACGTTGATGATGATGATGATGATGATAATAATAACGATAATGACAAGGGTTTCAACTACCGCTCTAGGACTAAGCCTAAACATAAAACTAATTTTTATACAGAAATTCATAATTATTGCTTAATTTTAGCATATTTACTTATATCTTAAATAACTAATATTCAACCACTGATGATGATGAATGATCACACTTAACAAAGACTACACTTAATGAAATATATACGCCTCGTTTAACAAAACAAACTAATATTTATTACTGCATTTCTAACATATACATAAAAATTTCTAGATAAACATGAAAATTGATATGAATAAGAATAATAATAATAATTGATTATATAGCAATCCTCAGATTAATTTCAAGTTCTTCCCCCTTTCCCTTCAAATGTATATTGTATTAAGTTGGATGTCACATTGACCATGATTTTCACTCCATGAGAAAAGTATTTCAAGAAAAAAAAATATTATCCGCTCATTAGCACACATACTTTATAAATCTAACATGTAAGTAGAATGTTAAAAAAAAAATGTTAATAGAAATTAGAAAAATCAAGTTCTTAGAAAAGAGTTTTAAATCATTATCTCCCCCTCCCTTCTAAGCGCTGAAATCTATACTTTCTCAAGACAAAATAATTTAATATTTTAACACCACCTATTATTTCACATTCACTCGCAATTATACACATATAAAATATTACTATGTATGTGCGTGTTTTATCCCAAAATAATAATAATATATTAGTTAAAACTAAAATCATAATACCATAAAAAAAATTGTTTTACACATTAATATTTCATAACTGTAAAATTAATAAACAAATAAATTTTGATACATTCAAAATCATTTATGTAGTTCAAAGCTATTATTATTAAGACATTCTTGGTTTCCATCGATCTGAATTGTCTTTAAAAGTTCTTTAAATAAAATATGTCACTTTATTACTAAATTTTTATTAATACTCTGATTTCATAAAGAAAATAGATATAAAAGTCATATTACCGATCCAAGGGTTCACTTGTCTTGTATACTGTCTATACTTGGCAGCAACAATTTCCGTGTTCTTTGGAACAATCACTTTCTTGAAGTATATAATTATTTGATGATGAGGATCCTATTGAGGTTATTTGCTTTAGTGGATAATTTGGAAATCATTATATCAATTTTTCTTCTCTTCCTGTCAAGCATTATTCTTTCAGTGAATGAAATACAGCAGTTGTTTTCACATTATAAATTTCCTGGATTTAAACTCAGTTGCTGGAACAATTAATTGGACTTGATGATTAATATTTATCGGTAGATTAATTCATCTTTCATCGAATGCAGGTGAATGCTTTCTTCCTTCTATTAAGAACATCTTATTTCTCTGGTCAGTTGAAAGGTGTAGAATATTATTTTAGACAAAACATCTTTTCTTTCCTATATGATGTGCAGCTTCCCAGATGGTCAGGCAAAGATGGGACATACATATAATTTTTCTAGCCAGTCATTTCTTATATTTTCAACATTCAATTTAATAGTCTAATAATCTGAATCATAATCACAATAATAATAATTCAACTGATTTTTCCAGACAGCTTTTTATATCCAATTTTTAGCTAACTTAACCAATCAGAGATAGCGTCACTTGCTATTTTTGGACAAATTCGTTTTAATTAGATCTCTAATTTATTTTCAACTAAATTATTTTTCAACTGAAAAGTTTAATCCTTTTTCCAGACACTTTTGTTTTAAAAAAAAATAGACTTAATCCTTTTTTTTTCTTACACCTAGGTAACATTTCAAATTTTTGAGCTTCCTTCTTTAGATCTTAAGATAAGACAATTTCAAAATTAGAGTTCCCACCCAGCTTAAGCTCCCAAAGTGACAAACAATCATTTACAAAAACAAAATTGCTACAAAAATAGATATCTGATTCAACAGATTTCCTCTTTTAACATAAAATTGTACAAAAAAATAATTTGACAGATTTAACCCTTCCTTTTCTTTCAATATTTAATAAATGTAAATTTCTGTATGTAATGTACACACATACTTCATTATTTCAAATCATTCATAAACTAACATTAAATAATATAATTGCTAGCTTAGTAATTATAACCCTATTATTTAATTAAATCTGTAACTTTTAAATCCCAATTACAATTATAGAAAAGCAAAATAGAAGTATAGAATAAGATATTAGAATTGATCAAGCATAGGTTAGTTTTAAAGAAAGTCAAAGTGTTTAATATTTGAAATATAAAACAATTAAATAACTTACACATACACTGCTTATACGTATGCATTATAACTTTGCTTTTTAACAGAAAATTTAAATATTAAATGTGTGTACTGCTCTTTTTGAGATTTATTAACACACAAACAAGTAAAGCATATAATTGCTGTCCCACTCTCTTTCTGTCTAAAGCGTTTAAAATTTTGATCTGGTAGGGTTTGAACTTGGATGCCCTACAGCTTCTTTTATGGTTATATAAAAATGTGATGATGATTTTGGTTTACCTTTTCTACATGCACATTACTATAAATTTAGCTAGTGACTAAATTGTAATGGCACAATATATATATATATAGACTAAGAAATTTACCTAATTATATAATGAATAATTATTACTACAAAAACATACAGACTTGTTTCATTAAAAGAATCATCATTGAACATATAGAAGAATAACTATTTTCTTTTGCCTGTATATAACATAGTTTATTTAATATTCCAGCATCGACTCATTTCAATGCTATTATAGTATTGGTTCATTTTATATTTTAATTTATAATTAACTATGTTTCATTTTCTTTTCTCTTCACAATTTTTTTTTGACATTATCAGGACAAATATATTGTCAGTGTCCACCTCATTGTTAAAAAAAATAACTGGGGGAGGGGCAGAATTGGTGCTGTTAAATAAATGTTTGTGTTGATTTAACCTGGTTCCTTAATCTCCCCAATATACTCAAAGGACAATTTGGGGCAGAGCATTTAATTTTTATACAGCATTAAACTACTCAGATCATTTGCATTGTTGAAAATTCTATTCAAGTTTAATAGTGCCTTTAATTCAATTCTAAAATCTCTGGAGTGATTTTAACTGGATTGCCAATTTTAGAAGCTTCTGATAAGGATACCAATTTTATGTTGTCTTCATCAGGAATTGCTGATCACATGGCCTACTAAAAATTTTAATATATTTATAGAGCATTTCTGTTGTATTTAATGATGTTTTCATTTTTATCATGTCTATATCCAAATAGTTTATGGTTTCTATACAGAAATGATCTAAAACAGGCTCTTTTATGTTCACAAAAAATGAACATTTTTTAGTTCATATATCTTCTTATTTCAAATGATTTATTTCTCATTTTATAATCTGTTTCTTATTGACTGTGTATCTGATCTAAATCAAAAACTTGAGCTGGTTATTTGCTGTAAATTTTGCAGTTCATTTTAAACTTAATGTTAGTGATTGTATAATAAACTTGAAATCGTTATCATATGTTGAGATGTATGTGTGTTTCTATAACTTATAATATGCAAACAATTTGTAATGAAGAAATATCATTAAACAAACAATTCAAATAGTTTCTATCAAATGCTGTAAATAAATATTATGTGAATTTATATCAGGGTGAAAAATAGCATAAAACCTTCGTACAGGATTTAAATCTCTACTTGAATAGCTTCTTTATAGTATAAGCATTAGCCTCAATCATTTCCCAAATCTAGTAATTATAATCAAACTTTATGCACATATAAGTAATTTTTAGTATTTAATGCTGTGAATGTTTAAAATATATTGCAACTTAAATGCTATTTCCAAAGAAATGAAATCCATAAGTCCACTGCATTTAAATTGCAATGCACTTCAAAACATTTTTATTCTTTGCCTCAAATATTAGTTATATATAAAATTTTCTCATAATTATTAGAAGGGAAGATGACAGGATTTTATATTTAACTGATGAAATGAAAATTTGAATTATGAATGAAGAAAGACTTTATGATATTTTTCAATCTGGAAGGCCTTAAAATAAGGAAGGAGTATTAAAAAAACGTATTTAAAATGATTAAAATAGAGCAAGATTTAATGAGAATAAATCTGTGTATCTGTAGTTATAAATTTTTAAGTTTTACAAATAATACACATATTGGTAATTATTTATCTTTTCGATGTATATGTGTTCAAGTGTATCAGGGTTATGAGATAGAGTGGAGAGTGGTGGGTCGTGTGAAAGTCTGTGCTCATGTATCCTATATATTAAATATAAAATATTGCACATTTGATAATTTAGAGTGCTAATAGACCATTTGCTTCAGAATTTCACCAAAATAGAAGCTTCACAAAATAAAAATAAAGGCTTCTAATAGTCTCTTACTACTTAAATATGGATCCTAACTTTTTTTAAAATTTGTGATAATTTTTAATATTTTCCAGAATTTATATTCACTCTCTAAAATAATATAAAAATGTAAAAAAATATGCAAATGATTGCAACTAGTATTAAAGATACATCAGCTATATTTATGTAAGATGGGGTATCTGCAGCCATTTTATACTTTATTGGATTGTATTTTATAAATATTCACCTATGTCTTATGTTACATCTGGGTAGAGCAGCAGTTCTCAAACTGAGGGTCATAACCCCTTTGGGGGGTCGAACAACCCTTTCTCAAGAGTCACCTAACTATTGGAAAACACATATTTTCAATTCATAATAGTAGCAAAATTACAGGTTGGGGATTATTGCAACATAAGGAACTGTATTAAAGAGTTGTGGCATTAGGAAGGTTGAGAGCCACTGGGGTAGAGAGTGTTTTAATGCTGTAATTCATAAATTTAAAAATTCCATACTGGATAAGGTTAAATTTTGAACAATTATTTTAATTTTTAAGATGCAGAAACAAGTTACAGCCATTGTTTTAATTAAAGTAAAGAATGCCTGTATTTCAAATCTTACACATTAAGCCTGCATTCTGCCCATCCCTCTTCTATGTATTTAAATGTATACTGTACTATACCTGAGGAGTCAGAGTGACTTGAGGTCAACATGGGCATGACAACAATATTGGCATCAGCATGGGATTTGGGTTTTCATCATCAGATTTTCAATGATATGGATGGCTGAAGAGTTGGAGGTTGGAGTAGATTGAAGCCTGTCCATTAAAGAATAAAGGTTTGCTATCTTAATATAAACTGAGCACTGATTATATATATGCATGGGAGATGATAATATGGACCAACCGATGAGTGCTGGTTCAGCATAAAATATGTATATTGGTGATTATTTATCTTTTCTACATGTGTGTGGGCATGTGTATCAGTAGTATGAGATAGTGTGGATAGTTGAATGTTGCTTAAAAGTCTGAGTTTAAATCCCCTATATTTTTTAAT
Source organism: Epiperipatus broadwayi (assembly GCA_028023455.1). Lineage (NCBI taxonomy): Eukaryota > Metazoa > Onychophora > Udeonychophora > Euonychophora > Peripatidae > Epiperipatus > Epiperipatus broadwayi. The sequence goes on from JAQFVV010006415.1 coordinate 1,916,518, forward strand.
TAAGATTGTTATTTTTCATTACATAACATTCTTTCAATAAACACAAATTTTTGTAATTGATATTGATTTAATGCTGATAACATTAAAAAACTGTTATAACTTTATAAGTTTTTAATATAATAATTCTTGACATGTTATTTTAATATTATATATATGAAATAGCTAATTGTTTTTAAAATAATTAAAATATTTTTTTAAGTAAAGGTAAGTTATTATGGATAAATAATGAATAATAATGAAAGCATTTGCAAAAGTTTGACAATATGGACTAATTAATGAATCTAGTTAATCACAAATGCATCTTCCGAATCATTTGCCTATTTTTGGTCTTTGTTCATTTATTTGAAGGATGAATATTTACTGGAAAGTTTTCAGCTACATGTCTTTTTTTTTTTTAAAAAAAAATTGCTTATTACTAAATTAATTTAATATAAGCAAATTTTTATACATGTTAGATCCACATATAATATTTTGATCATTTATTATGATCTTTGTCAAGATACAAACTACAAAGATATTTAAAAAATTTATTTGAAACACAAAAGCAAAAATAAAAAATACAAATCAAACACACTAAATACATGTATATAATACAAAAATATAAATAATATATATATTTACATAGTGTAAAATCCTTAATATCTTGACAAGGATTATAGGAAACAATCAAAATACTATATGTGGATCTAATATGCCAAATATTTTGTTTCTAATTAAAAAAAGAGCAGATGGTAAAATAATGCCACACATGATTTGAAATTTATAGTAATAGGCATATTGACCATTAACTGAGTTTGAAATCTGTCTAGTCAAATAATAATAATCTCTAGTGAAATAGAAATTATTAATAATTTTGATATATTTATCTAAAAGTTAATAAATTTTCACCAAGATTTATAAGAGTTGGGTATTTGTAGATTGTTATAAATAAAATATGGACAAATAATGAACAATGATGAAGATATTTAGGAGAGTTTGATGATTTGGGCCAGTTGATAAATTGAGTTTAATAGAAATGCATCTTAGAGAATATTTACTTTTTTTTAAAAATTGTTATTTATTTAAAAGAGTCATATTTACTAGAAGATTTACATTACCCTGACACCTCTCTGAGGAGCGCCAAAGCACGAAACCATGGTCAGGGGTTTGGGGAGGGGTTCTGGCTAAGCATTTATCATAAAGCTTGTAGAGGAATTGGCAATCCTTACTGTTTATTACACAGTAATGCAAATTTTTCAGTTATGTACAATATGTATACCTAAATGTATCATGTTAATATGAAATCAGCATGGGTTAAGAATGATTCCCTTCATTAGCATTTTTATTTATTTAATCAGAATTTGCAAAAAAATTAAATTAGGACAATGTTATTAATGGGTTCACAATAAACATAGAAAGAATATAATTTTTTTGTATTATTTGTATTTTATTTTGTTTTCTCATATATATTGATTCAAAAGCATATTTATAATTTATAATAAATAATTATTTATACATTTTAAATATCAATTTGTGCAATTTTAATATATCTATATTTTCAAGTAAGATATTTTTTACATATCTAAATGTATTTTATCATGTGAAAAAGACCCCCCCCCTGCATAAAAGCATTGCACTGGGCCTCATTTTTTCTCCGACATTGCCCATGAAATAAAATTAATTAATTAAAACAAAATAAATTCTCTATAATTTTGTTTAACAAAAGGCACAAAAATATTAAAAAGTTATAATTATCTACATATTTATATTTCACATATTCTCTCCTAACTTTGGTGGCCACAATGCAATAAATAATGATTAGTTTTAATTAGGTCAACTCTAACCAATATATTAATTAATTAATTAAAAATAATTAGCTTTTTATTTTGTTTCATTCAGAATCACTCATGCATAATTAATATTTCCTATTATCAAAGTTAGCTTCTCAAATATTCATTCAATAATAAATATTTACACTACTTCATGATTTAATATTTTATATGGTTGTTATTTTTTAGTATAATAACTTAGTCACACTATATAGTTCAGTATCTAGGAGATTTGAGAATTTACATTACATTTATTTAAGGAAGAAATTTTTACGCTTACATTATTTATTTGATAAATTTTTAGGAATCATTATTACACCTCACACTTTCTTTTGTTTAATGATAGATTATAATAACAAAAAAATCAAATAATTGGTTTCTTCCACTAGAATAGATAAAACATTTTGTAAGCACTTTCCCAATAGAGTGATTATAAGTGATGTTATATGTTTGTTACAATCAACAGAGTAACATTGAATGATATCATTTTAATGAAATGTGCACACTAATATCTTTTTAAAAATTATTTTTACTAATTCTGTTTTCTTTGGATTTGTATTGTCATATATTTGGGTAATGTTATGGCTCAATTGCAAATTTTAGGCAAGTAATGAACTCCATGACAGTCCAAATTCAATGAAAATCAAATTAGTAAAACAGATAAAAAATATCAGTATTAAAAAAAAAGTACAAGATTGCATGGGAATCAATCCCCAATCCCATGTTTCTGCACTACAGCTATTGTAAATACACGATAGAAAAGTTTATAAAATATGATTGATAAACAAAATTATCTACTATGCATAATTAATATGAAACAATGTTTTTAAAATAAATTTATTTTAAAATAAATTATTAATAGTAATGTGTCATTTTATAATATAAATTAGAGTGTTTAAATAAATTAAATTTAATATAGGGAATTTAAACACAGACTTTCAGGCTGCCTTCAGCCATCCACTCTATCTCATCATTTATCTTTTTCACATGTGTGTGGTCAGGTGCATCAGTTGTATGAGATAGAGTGGATGGCTGAAGAAAGCTTGAAAGTCTGTGTCCAAATCCCCTGTATTACATCTAGACTCCAGGTATATAAAATATACTTGCATTTAAAATATTATAAATAAAATTGGGAAATCTAAATATTTTAATTTACATATAAATTTTATTACTTATTATTATAAAATGATGCCTATGTGTTAAGTGTAGCACAATGATAGATTTTCAAACTCTCCATACAATAGTGCCACTCAGTGCAAGCTTTAGTAATCAATGGATGCAAGAAAGTTGTGCATAAAACGCCTATCTTGGGCTGATTTATCCAATATCCCCTGACTAGTTTCTAGTTTGTGGATTTCAATCCAGAGGAGTCTTGGATCTGAGAGTATAAGATCTAAAACTCAAAACATCAAATGTATAAATATGAATTGAGTTCAGATCTATATAACTACACAGACAAATAAACATGGGTTGAAAACATTATTGTGTTTTCATCTTGGGCTCATAGCCTTATAGCTAACTAAATAAGTAAAATGTGGCTGCTGAAGAATTGCATTAAATCCTAATATCTAGGTGCAGTGTTTTTAAATCCAAGGTTCCTCATTAATAAAAACCACAAGCTAGAAATTAGTCTGGAGATATTGGATGAGTAGGCACTAGATAGAATTTTATGCACAAACTTTTTTGCATCCATTGATTACCAAGGTTTGCACTGGGTGGCACTACTGTATAAATATTTTTTTCATGGCAGAGTATATAATATTGAATATATTTCAAACAATTGCCACAAGACTAACTAGAAAAAACTATCCTTTTATATTTAAATAAAAAATATTTGCAATCAGAACATGTTTCTAACAATGGAATGATTTGTAAGTCTAAACTTTTTCATTTTATATAAATTTTATTAATTAGCATGGCGATTTGGCTCCCTATTGATGAAGCGCACTTATACTCCACACAACCTGTATGCGGTAATCCTGTTCACATTCATCTATATGATTTTTATTTTAAAAATTTGTTTGGATAGATGGTAATCCTATTATTGCAAAGTGCTGAAAACTTTGAAATTATTCAAATGGAAATCAATCTCCGACAATGCGCTATTTCTTAAATATTATAAATCTCCATGCACTCTCCCGCCAGTAAGAATTTTAAAAAATTTAAGTGCATCACTTAAGTTTAGAGTATACACCAACTTGCACAGACCATGCTTAAATCATGGCTTGATGTTATAATCAAATATTCAATTGTACAAATCTATTTCATCAGGTTAAGTAGATTTGTATAATTGAATATTTGATTATAACATCAGGCACACAATAGACTCAAGCCCTGATTTAAGCACGGGCTGTAAGAATTGGTGTATATAGAATGTATGCTCTAAACTTAAGTAATTCACTTAAGTTTTTTAATTTCTTACCAGTGGGAGAGTGAGTTCGGAGATTAATAATATTTAAGAAATAGCGCATTATCGGAGATTGACTTCCGTTTGAAAAATTTGACAGATGGTAATGTAAAAACTGTATTTTTACTTTTCATTAAGAATTAATTTAATGAAAATTAAATTTAAAAAGTTTTATTATAAATGTGTCAATAAATTAAATAATGCTTTCAAATGCACTAATGCATTTTTTAAAAATTTGCTTTATCATTTGAAAATTACTTGTTAATAGAAGTATAGTAAAATATATTAGTATTCAAGAGTTGAATTATGTGCATTAATGAAGCGTTGACTGTTGTCTTGGTTATTGATTGTACAAAAATGATTCCCGTTATTTTTATCCGAAGATGTTTTATAATAAGTCCTGCCCCGCTATGTGTTATAGTTTGAAATTATTTAAAGATTGGACTTACATTCTGACTCAAGGGTCACTGTGGGACAATGTTAATAAATTATCCTTCTGTATATTTTTAATAATTTGATAGTATGAGTTGCAGGTGAGGTGTTAAAAGTTGGAGTCGTATAATTCTTAAAAATTATTTGTCTGATTGTTAATAGTTTATTTTTTAATTTATTTCCTAACTGTACATGCCATAAATTTAATCAATTTATATAATTACATAATTTGGATAATGATCATTTACATGAATAAACATTTATTTTATAACGTCTTGCGTGCGATTATAATTACAATAGAATGACAGCCTGTTAAGCTAATTGCGCAGACGCTGTGAGAATGTTATTAATAATTGCGCAGACGCTGTGAGAATGTTATTAATAAATGAATACCTTCGAACAACCACTTATTAATAACATTCTCACAGCGTCTGCGCAATTAGCTTAACAGGCTGTCATTCTATTGTAATAATGATCATTATAATTTACTTATTTGAATTACCACTTTTTTTTTCATTATTCTCTGATAGAAAGCAATATTGAAAGCTTTTTTATAGATCAAGCAGCATCCGACTCTCAACATTCCTAATGCCGCGCGACCCTTTAATACAGTTCCTTATGTTGTGGTAACCCCAACCTGTAATTTTGCTACTGTTATGAATCGAAAATATGTGTTTTCCAATGGTTAGGCAACTCCTGTGAAAGGGTTGTTCGACTCTCAAAGGGATCGCGACCCACAGGTTGAGAACCGCTGCAAGATAAAGTCTTATAGTCGCTCTTAATTTATGCTTAATTGTAATACAATCAATTTTTCTTATTTAATTAAATATAGTAAATATCCGCTGTTTATATATAATTAAAAATACTAATATACTACTTTTTAATTGAGGTTTAAAGTTTATTTCTGGATTAGATATAATGTCTAGTTTAATCAATTATTAGTAATAATCATTAAATTTTTTTATCTGAAATTGTTGCTGTCAAATTGTAATAAATGCTGTTTTGTAATTATTTAAAAAAAGAATCAAGAGTTACTTTTCATTTAATTTTTTAATTTTTCTAAAAACTAAATTCAGAGAAAAAAGGAAAATGCAACAAATAATAGTGATTAGTGTATCAGCCTACCATGCTCATTCTTTGGAGTTCAAATGAGGTCAAACTTGAACTTTTTTCTTCTTCCTATAACAGAATTTTTGCTAAAAAACCAGTCAGATAGCAATCCTAGTTAAGGTTTATAAATTAGTATTTAGTTGCTTCTAAGTAGTTGATAAATGTTAAAATATTGACTGTAAAAAATAATAATACAATATAATTTTCAGTAAGATTTATGCATTTTAAATGCTCTAATGCAGTGATATTCAATGTTTTGCGTTCCGCACATCATCCAAAGCATATCAAAATGTCTCCATATAACTAAATTTATAAAAAAAATTTAGCATGAAAAAAAAGAAGTTAGGCAAATAAAATATATTTATTATAGTTTTTTGGTACATAAACAATAACTACCATGAAAATTATTTAGAAACTAAGTACCTATTATTATTATTATTAGCATTTTCAAAATTATGATGTAAACAAATACTATATAAAAAGCAATCAAAATATTATTCAAATAACTTCTTTTGTCAAGTGTTGGTGGTTGAGAGGTCAGCACAGCTGCCTTGCAAGCAGTTTTCCCGGGTTAGTGGGTTCGCTTCCTGGCCAATGTTATGACACATGAAGAAAAAAAAAGAACTTCTTTTAAATTGAAATTAATGAGAATCTTGAGCTTGCTTTGCAAAACACAGTTTTTTACTGTCAAGCTCTATGGTGCTTAGTTTTAAGCCTAAATAGGCAATTGTGCAGTATGGCACTAAAATGGCATACTACCTAGAATGCAATAAGCTTAGACCCTTTTCTCTATGATAAAAAGCTGATACAGTTAGCAGTTGATATAATAAAGATATAGTCTTAATTTCCTTTTTTATATCAGTTTTACATTATTTGAATAAATTATTTAATATAATTTTTCAAAAATGATTTATCTTTTGCGTACCACTTGTAAGCCCATTGCATTTCTACAGGGGTACGCATTCCATAGGTTGACAATTACTACTCTAATGTTGGAAAAGTTAGAACTTTCAGTTTTTGGTAGATTAATTATTTTTGGGTTTTCGATATTTGATTCAATATAATTTTAACAAATGTATATCCTTGCTTTTTTATTTTTACTTTTAAAAAGGGCAGCCATTTGAATATTTTTAAAAAATATTTCTATCTGGTAAATTTGATTACATTTTTTTTTAAGAATCAAAGAAAAAGATTTACATTCTTGATACAAACCCAATTATAGGTAGTTCCTTTCTTTCTCAAGTGAAGCATTTTGTCACTTCATGCTTTAACTGGATTTTTATGCAAGATAAACTTCCTATTCAGATAATTATGCAGATTGAGAAAAAGTAAATATATAAAAATGAGCACTGCACTATTTATGTATATATATTAAGTTCTCTGTCTTGAAGCAGATTGGGGTCATAGAATACTATAATATAGTGATAATACTTGATCATCATCACTGATAGTTTGGCATTTCTTGTACCCTGTCATCATAATACTTTACAATATATCACAAGAGAACTTCATACAGCTTGAGTCAAACAAGAATTAAGGGTTGAGTTAATTTATGCATCACATTCTTTTGATTCTAGGCAGATAGATAGTTTTTGCAACTTTATGTGAACTAATTGATCATAAATAAAATATCAACAAATTTATGACTATTAAAGTCTACATTAAATAAAATCAAGAAATTGATATATAGTGGTACCACAAATTGCATTATATTTTGTTCCAAGCCCTTCTCATGCACAAATGTATATAACATAATAGATCACATTTTATCGATAAAGATTGATTAGTTTTGAATATGTATTATTTATTAAACTGCAAGTATACAGCCTACTTTTCAACATGCACACATACTATAATATGTGTATATAAATTAAAATTATAGCATAAACATAATTTAAAATTATAATAATATAGCTATCAATACTAAATTGAGGAAGTACATTTACTTATATTTTACTGAGTCTGTGTCCAGTCATGCATTCACTGAAGCAATAAGGCTAACAAAAAAAAACTATTCAATTTTTATTTTTAAAATAAAGTAAATAATGAAATGACTGAATTTCATCACTATTAAGTATGTTCTGGGTGAAATTATTTCTTTTCAAAATTTTTGTTCTCTTATAGAAACATAATAATGGTCTTGTTTTCAAGAAATTATGTCTCTCTAATTGTTTTGATATTTTAAAATCACTATCAATTTTTAGTATATTCTAAAATTTTATAAAACTTCATTATATTCAGAAAATATTTTATTATGCAAAATACTGAACATCAAATTCAGGGATAATAAAAAAAAACAAAATGTATGTGTTTTTAATATAAATTAAAGAAATTTTATTAATAAACATAATTGTGTATGGTACTCCAAGACAGAAAAATGGCTACTGGCATATTGTAAAATTTATTTATAAATTTTCCTTTTTTAAGAAAATGTGCTAACATATGGTGCTCAGAGAAGAAAAAATAACTGTTTAAATATTATAAAATTTACAAATTTTAATGTTTTTTTTGTTTGCTTATTTACATTTTTATTTGTTTACATTTTTTTTTTGGATGGTGTATAATTCTAGCTCAGTGTTGCACTGCATTTAGCAATGAAAATAATTTACATAGCAACAAAATTTAAATTATTTAATAAAAAATATTTTAAACATAATGTATGCAGAAATGAAATCCATAAATGAAATTCCAAAAATAAGACTAACAAGTCTGTCAAATAAAAGTGAGTATTAAATGTGCATTAAATAAGAAAGGCAAAAAGTAATCGACAGCAATAATAGCTGTTTAAGCAAAAGCAATCCACAATAAATCCAATATAGGTTTGATGCCAAATTCAAATTTATAAGGAATTAAAAAACTAAACCATTCATGGCAGCAAATCTATCATATAAAAGTATACAAAAATGTGTTTTAAATAAAAGAAAGCAAAAGATAGTTAAACTAAATTAAAAAAAAGAGCAAAAGATAGACAAACCCATTACTAGATAACTGAATTAATTGACAGACATTCTTTCTGCGGATTCATAAAAGTGGATTATTTGTTTTTATTTTTTGAAGTTTTTTCTTTTCATTTCATGTAATCTGGAACCATATCAGCTACAAAACATCTCTCCTTATTTCACAGTATTTGGAAGTATACTTTTAGTATAAATAATACAAGTAATGAGAACTTACTGACTAGAGAAAAACAATGACGCTTTGTCAGATGTTTGTCATTATAGTTTCATCCAATAGTAAAGGGCAAAAATAGTGAAGCACACATTTACTGCTGACTGCAGTTTAAAAAATGTGTACTTTGGACTGAGTGCATTTCATAATGTGTATATTTTGCATTATTTCCTAAATATATTGCATTTTGGCTCATTGTGCTAACTTTTATGTAATAGATTTGCAAATGGTTTTATTTTTGGAATTTCATTGTCATTTTAAGGCAGTATGTAATTTGCTTATACTGAATGTTTGTTATATATGTAATTAGAGGGATTTGAATTCAGGATTTTTCAGTCTATTCATCCTCTACTTCATCTCAAGCAACCAATACACATGACCACACACATGCAAAAAAGACCCCAATACACATATTTCATGAGGATTTTTCATTTTTATGCATACATTATATTTTTATTGATATGTTTTTTTGTTAATATTTTTGCTAAACAAATTATTTTCTTAACTAAATCTAACAGTTTCTTGATTTATTTTAATATATACTAATATCCATAAATTCAAGTATAAATGTGGATAGTTTATGTTTTATTAATTATTTTTTGAGTCATTAATGAGTGAGTAGATTGTACACTATATTAGTGCCCACAATTTTTTTATTATGCGAGTGTTCTAGAATAATAAAGACTGAATTAGTTAAAAAAAACAATAGTTAAATAAAATTTTATTTTGAAATTATATTTGCAATTTTTTTTTAAAAATCATTTACAATAGCAGTTATTAAAAATAATTAAAAATGATTTTTAAAATACCATGTGTGATATAAATTTTTTTGTTAAATTAAAGTTAGTAAAATTATTTTTATCAATTTTAGTAATTATACTGTTTAGAGGAAAAATTAAATATTTAAATATTATCATTTTACTGATCTTTACAAAATTGATAAAATTTCTAAAAAGCAAAGTTATCATTATTATCATAAGCAGCCATTTGCAAACTAATATGGCCATTCTAATTCCAAAAACAAAAAAAAAGATGGCAGTGGCAACAACAATAGCAACAACAACAACAATAAAAATAATATGAGATTTATAATGCTATCAAACTTGTCTGCAACGCATTAATATTACATTTAGAAAAAATGCCTGTTAAATATTTGAATTAAGTAGAGACATAGACACTGATTTATCATATTAAGCTGATTGTTTTAGGAGCATACTTTTTAAAACAGTAAAGATGACAAACTAATCCTATATGTCTGAGATAACAATATATATATTACACAATTTTATTTTATAAGTAATATTTTTATAAAGCATTTATTCACAGCAATCGCTTTTTAATAAATATACAAATTAATTATTAATCATTTTTTATTAGACTAGTAATTATTAGATTTATTTTAAGCTTATATATATATACTTTAAAATGTAATAAAATTGAAGTATATTGTAACTCAAATGTGAGGAAAAATCACGCCATGCTAATGTCATACATTTTTTGTGTATTATGTACTATATCTGCTGATACAAGTATGAAATAAATTACATAAAAACACAGACATATATGCATCTCTAAATATGAGTATTATATATAAGAAATATTTTTTCATATAATTAAGCTGATTTACTAATATTCACCCTTACTATTAATTACTTCACCTGTTTTTTTAATTATCTTTCCTTTTTATTATCATCAAAAACGCATCTATTGTACTTATTTAAAAATACAGAAATAATAGTTTAAAATTGAATAATTGAGCGAAAAGTAAAAAAAAAATATTGTAATTGCAATAAAAAAAGTTTGAATATATGTTTCTTTTCCAGTCATCCATACAAAATTGTGCTAGTGCATTCATTTAGTTTTTAAAAAAAACATTTTTATTATAGCCTGAAGTCTTAATTATATTAAAACAGATCTGATTACACCCCCCTTCCCCTCAATCTATTTACGTGCACAAGCAAACTAAAATTCTTCATTGTGTTTAATGATAATCTCTATAATTAATTCTAGCATCTTCTAAGAAAATCATTAAATTGCTATACTGTTATATAAATAAATTTACTTGATGTAGAAAGTCTGTGTCATTCTGTCCATTATATATATGTGTGTTATTATACGGTATATGTATCACAGAATAATGAAATGTTAAAAGGGGGATAATGAAAATTTTAAAATAGTCTTCAAAATTATATTACTCTATTTGAATTAAAACAGGTGCTATAAGGAACAAAGTTTTGTAGAGATGTCCTGTACAATTTTGTAGATTGGTAGGCTGGTTCACTTTGGAGCTTAAGCCCATGCATCAGGAAACATTCTATCATTTCCAGTTAATCCAAATTTTTATATGTTCCTAGCAATATACCATTAAATTATTAATATTGAAGATAGCAAAATAACAAATTTATATTAAAATTCAGAAATTTATAATTGATTTAATATTTTAAAATTTTATAAGTAACATATATTTGATAAAATAATATTGAAAATAAATAAATAAAGTATGCTCCTGAAAATGTACAATTTAAAAACATGGCTGCCAAGTTTGGGATACAGGATAATACGTAAGTACCAAAAGCCATATTGCCTATTGAATTTAAAGAGTTAAAGCAAAATTAAACTTGGGTTTATATATTGCTTAATTTATACCTCATGTTTAATATTTAAACATAAAATAAGCAAAAATAAATTATTTATACCTTCTAATATTAACTTTTACTATCTTATATATATATAAAAGCAATTTTCTGAGTTGCTGAATTATATTAGTCTTTTAAATTGAAAGACTACAGAATGAAAAATATTCAAAACTAAAATTTGTATACAATTTGGTCCATTTTCTGCAATCACTGATAATGGAAATGGAAAACAATGTTATCATATTGATTTTATATTATAAAAATAAAATTTTAAAAAGCATTGATTATGATACGAATTGCTGTATTATTTTTAGAATACTTTTTATATATTCTATATATATATAGATGATTTGAACTCAGACTTTCAAACACTTCAATATTCACACTATCTCATACTACTGATACACATGACCACACACATGCACATGTGTATCAGTAGTATGAGATAGTGTGGATAGTGAAGTGCTTGAAAGTCTGAGTTCAAATCCCCTATATTTACAATTAGGCTCCAGGTTTAAGAGTGTCTGATAGTTCATATCTTATATTCTATATATATAAATAGAGATCAAGAGTTTAATGATGTAATGATTCACATTTATCTGCAACTTTCATGATCTGGAGTATTTTCAAACCCATTTTTTATCTGGCAGATGTTATCAAGTTTAATTTTTTTCTCCCAGGAAACCATATATAACAAACTATTTTAGCTATCCAATTATTAATCATTAAATGGGTATCTGTTTATTAGTAGAAAGTGAAACAGGGAAAGAGAACCACAGATTTCTTATCAAAAACATTTGATTAGCTTAGTAAATTATACCTTTTTTACTATTATTATTATGGGTTGAAATGTTGGAAAAGTCTTTGCTCTGCAATGGAACATTTAAGGTTGGCTACCTTTTTCATATATATATATTGTGACCATCTGAATGGGCACAAGGAATTGAGATGCTTTGTATCTGCATCGAATAGTTATATTGTATTAAAAAAAATGAAATAGCCATAGAATTTAAAATTTTTTTTTGCTGAAAATTGTTTAAAGCTTAGATATGGATTGCTTATGCAGTTCATAGACCACTTAATAAGTATTCATTATTATTATTGTGGTTAATGGGGTATTTAATGTGAGGAAGAGGAATTGTCTATTAATGGAATTGATATATTTTGTCAGAAAGATGCAAAGGTTATTTTATATTAGTGTAATATTTGGTTGAATGGTTTCAAAATCCTTTATTCATTAATACTTATCCTTTTGTCAACAATTAATAGCCATTTCAATTATATTTAGTTAGAATAGTTTAATATTTAGGTTGCAGTACATGCACATGCATATATGTCTGTATTATGTTTCATTTCATTTTCATCTTTTAATAACAGCAAACAATAGTACATGTACAATAAAAACATTTAAATTACAGTAATTATCTTAAATAATTTAACAAATATATATTTCTTTCCAATGATTAATAGATAGTTGAATCAATGAATTATTTTACAAATTAAATAAATTATTAATCATTTTTGTTTAATAGTTAATTAATATTCATTTTTCTTTCAAGTTTGTAAAAGCTATTTATTTTATTATTTTTTTGTCTTGATTTAATTCTAAAATCAAAATGTTTTTTTTTTAGAAAATATTTTTTTTTTTGAATATGTAATTAGCTTAGATAGAAAAGAAGTGTGGGAGTAACCTTGTGAAGGGAAATGACCTTTGCTAAAGAGAGCTACTTAACAAAGATCTCCAGTAGAGAATTTGCATATTATGTAATGTAATTGTAGCCAGTAAACAGTGGCTCATTATTGTGAAAATTAAAAACCAGTTGCTGAAGTCAAATTGATTTTAAAAAGGACTTTGGAGTAAAACTTTGAATGGATCTTAAGAAATTTATTATGGGAAAAGTTAACTAGAATGGAAATCTAAATTTTAAAAAGGTACACAGTTTACTTTGCTTTCCTTGATTTAAACATTTTGAATTAACCTTATCATAACTATCGCTCTTTTAAAAATATATGTTGATAACGTCCAGTCTACATTACTTCATTTAATTGTCATTTTAAATAAGAATAAATTGCATGAATATTATTATTGTATCACTAACCAATGTGTGTCTTTTAATATATCTGGAAAACGTATAGAGAACTATTTTACAGAATATATTGTAACGGGCACAGATGACATTACATTGTTTTTTATATTAAATAATTTAATATATTAGTAAACATGAAAAGAATAAAAGTTCGCAAATAAAACTTCCTTTTAAAGAATTAAAAATTGAAAATTAAAATTCTATACTAAACTCATATATATATATAAAATCGCACAGATAAAAAAAAATTATTAAAAAGAAATGTTATTAAAAAAAAAAGTATTTTAAAACTAAATTGTCAGTAAAGATTTAAAGATAAAAATATATCTTTAAGTTGGAAAACACATTAATTAATCAGAAAATGGAAATGATTGTTTTAATTAGTTAAATGTAAACTACCCTGGGGCATTTAAAATGTATAAGCAAAGGTCAGATAGGAGAGAAAAACAATGGAATCAGACCTCAGCGAAAGGACCATCACATCGATGACGTAATGTCAATTGAATCCTTAAAATTAATATAAAAGGAAAAGTTTGAAAATTATTAGTTAGTTATTACAAGATGACAGATACGTCTTAAGTGGAGAGGGTTGGAGGAGAAGGGATTGAAAGACGCACTTTCAATTCCTTCAGTTGTTCAAAAAAAATGAAACATCGTTTTCCAATATTGCGGACCACAGGACATCAAGGCCCGGAAGAATACCATCAACCATAAAGGACCAACGGGTAACTGCACACCGATCTCCTTATGACTTCATGGGAATTAACACCTTCCATTACAAAAAAATTAGAGACTACAGACATTTTTCAAAACAGTAAGAAATATATAATTAATGAACATTTGAAAACATTAAGAACTTTAAAATATAAACTTTCTCCATATTTAAAAAAAATAGAAATAAATTCCTATCTGACCAAACTAAATTATTTATTAATTAGTTATAATTTTATTTGATGTATTTCTTTTTTGTAAAATCATTTCCATTTAATTTTTTTTTTTGTTCTTTAAGTTTTATTTATGATTTTTGTTTTGCGATAAATTAAATTATATAAATGTTAAACTTAAGTCGGGCGTGAATGGCTATATAGATTTGTAAAGTTATATTAGGGGAGGGTAATCTTAGGTTATTTGTTTCATAGTTGAATTGGGTCAATGGATTGGATATATTGGTGTAATTAGTAGATGTAGTATGAGGTTCGCTATGGGCAGAATCGCTTTATATGCAGCACACTTCCTTTTTGGCCTATAGAATGCGATTCGTAAGTCGGCAAAATGACCGCAGTCCTTTCCTATGGAGTTTTTTTGTATTGCTCTTCTTGTCAGATAGATGTAGTATTCCTATCTGACGAGAGGCAATTTCTTCTCTTAACCTTTTGTGCTGCCGTATATCGTATTACATTGAATGCATCGATATATCAGATGAATTGACGTTAGTTTGACTGCGAACTTTTGGCCTAAGATTAAATAAAGATAGAACATTTTCTTTCAAATGCAAATCTATGTAGTCTATTCATACTCGACACTCTAAATAAAAATGCATTAAATTTAAGTTGGGTATGGAAGTTGCATGGATTCGTTATCAGTTAATTATGTTTTTGGTTTTCATATTTGATCAAAATATATAGACATTCGGTAAATAATGATACCTTACGGTGAGTATCTAAAATGTATTTATTCGGATGTCTTTTAAGTTATTGGTGTCACTGCGGTATCTTATGATGAATACCAGTGGGTTTCTTGTATTCCCTATGCAATTGACGGTATCAATGATTTTGTATTTTGATCGTTTATGTTTATTTTGAAATGTTTTTGACCGTGTAATCTATGTAACCGATTTATACTCAACATTTTAAAAACACATTTTATAAATCTGTCTGTGCGAACTTATAAAATTTAAAATGTAAATTTATAAAAATTAAAATGTAAATTAAAATCAAAGTTAAAAATGTAAATTAAATTTTAAAATGTAAACTGATACTAAAATAATTTTAAATATTATATATGTGCGTAAATAAATGTTTGTATGTTAATTATTGGCAGTGGCTTATTTTATTCTTTTTTTAAAATTTATTCTTAGATAAGAATTTATGAAATATAAATCTCTGCTGTTCCACTGAGCTAGTGACAATGGGCTAACGACCGGACTCAACCAATAAAAAAATATAAATTTTTTTTTTACTTACGTATCTGCCTACCATATAAATTTTCTAGGTTCAAATGCCTAGTGGCGCCCTGTAGTGCAGATTATGTTAAAGTCTCTCTCTGGATCATTATAATATTTTAATTTTTCGTTATTTTCCATGTTATGTTTTTGTGAGGATTAAACATAAAATTAAGGACATGCATATTTTGATAAATCATGCCCTGTTTAAATTCATCATAAAGAGATAACAGTATTTATTTATCTGGTATTTCTGGAAATAATACGTATTTTAAATGAAGGAAATAAAATGTGAGTTACTTCAAATTAAGTATTTGCTTAAATCGAATGGAAGAATAGGAATGCGGGTAATTTTTGTTCTCTTTGATAAAGATGGAATATAAAACAAAGTATTATTAATTGTGGAATTACTAAGGAACCATGGTATCTTAATTGACAATATTTAAGAATAAATCATGCATATAATAGACTATAAAGTGTCAAATGTTATTCAAGAAAACTACTAAGAATAATTACGTATTTAACTTAGAACTACAACGGAGAATGTCTTATATTTTCAGTATAATAAAGGAGAAATTAATCGCTTGTGTGTGATTTGGTACCTCGAATAGATATGCTATGAACACTGGAGGTGCTGGGTCAGATTTAAGTTACGGTTATATTTTTTAAGTTATCCTGCAGAAATTTATTTTATTTAAATTCAGTTTGGAATGTGTCCCATATTGTTTCATAAACCCGGAGCAGAGCTTTGCAAGTGAACTTTTATTTTAAGTTACAAAACAAATAACTTTTGTTTCTTTATTTTTTTTTATTGCTTGTCATTATTGATGTATATTATTGATAATAGGCTTACTTATTATTATGTTTTATTTATAATTTGGGTTATTTTGACCTTTAAGATCATCTCCGAAGCATATCCAAATGAGGAATACACTGGTAAAAATTGATTGTGTACAAATAGGTCTTATTGTTCTTTTATGAAGGTAAAAGAAAGAAATATTTTTTTAAATATATTATTAGAGAGGTTTATATTTATTTTGTATACTTTATTATCTCAAAGTGAGAATTTTGTTTTTTTAAATCAATGAACGTATAATAGAAATAGTTTGCTAGATATGAAAGAAAGTTCGTTCGTAATAATTATAACCATTAAATTTTAAAAAGTAACCTAAAGTTTATTCTGAATTAAAAGTTATACCTTG
Organism: Epiperipatus broadwayi; assembly: GCA_028023455.1. Lineage (NCBI taxonomy): Eukaryota > Metazoa > Onychophora > Udeonychophora > Euonychophora > Peripatidae > Epiperipatus > Epiperipatus broadwayi. The sequence goes on from JAQFVV010006415.1 coordinate 1,933,529, forward strand.
ATGCAATATTTAATTACCATGTTGCCTGCATAGTGTGTAATTTAGAGTTATATTTTATATATACTTTTATTCGCGGGTATGTGTCTGTTTTGCACAATTATGACATTTGTTTGATAAAGTTCAGTTTGTGAATATTTTATGTATAAATTTCAGATACTGTCGTATTCTACTGAGTTGAATGGATTAGTATGTTATCTGTATGTATTTTTCTGCCAGCGTGTATTTATAATGTTCGATATTTAGAAGAGCTTTGAGAATGGAAAGAAATCTTATTGCATTATAATGCTTGTAGGGATAAAAGATTTTGCTTACTTAGTATATGTTTTTCCATGAGTAGAGCCTAGTTTATATTATATGCGTATGATTAAATGATATTTTTTGAAGTTAAGCGATGTTTTCTTAGGCCCTGATGATGAGGAAGAAGTACCCACCAGTAGTGTATTTAGAAGTAGATGAATTATTGTTGAATATGATTAAATGATGTTTAGGAAGTTATGTGATATTTTTCTTATATTCTTGGTGATGAGGAAAAGGTTCCCCACAAACAGTGTATTTAGAATCAGATGAATTATTGTAGAAGTGTTCAGTAAGAGTTTATCTGCTCCTCATGTAGATTTCCCTTATAATGTATAGTCTGTATAAACATGAAAATATAGCTCTGTGTTAATTAATATGTGGCCAGATAAATTGTTAAATTAATTCTTGATGTAATATTAGTGTCTTATTTTATTGATGAATTACGACATTATCCGAAATAAAGTAATTGTATGATATTTTCTTAATGAATGTAGTTTGTAGAAAAGATTATTTTCTATCATTGTTGCTTGACACATGGACACACACACGTAATATAAATAATATCGCGTATATAAAGTATAGAGTTATTGAAATTAAAATGAGAAATAAATGTTTTGAAATACATTATATTCATTTAAGTAGAAGTATAAAGTTATTGAGATTAAAACTGGAAATAAATATTTTAAACTACAGTGTATTTATTTAAATAAAGTTATAAATCATCAAATTATCAGAATGAACACGATTTTGTTGCTATGCATGAAAGGTATTCATAATTGAAAGTGATTATTTAGTAAATTAGAGAAAGTTGCTTGGTTGAGAGCCAAATATAATTAATTTGATTAATTTTATTAATCAATGGTAATATCCTCTCAAAAGTATTTTTTTTTTTGTGTTAATAATATAACATGTTGTTTATTTAGTGTCATGTTGTTGAAACATGTAGGCAAAGCATGTGCTCGAAGTCAGAATATTTAAGTTTTGTTGTTAATTTGCTTTGATAATAGGGATAATCCCAAATTGATGCTTAAAGTTTATTTGATAATTTAAAAATCTGTAAGACAAGTAGTCCAATTGTAAATATCATGTTAAACCAAATTTATTTTAGTGTCATAAATGATTTGTTTTATTTATTTAAAATCTTAAAACTGTGTCTGAAGTTATTATTGTATACATTCGTGTTTTCCATTTCCACATCTCCACATTTCATAAATCTATCATAAAATAGATATATTATTTTAGAGTTATAATATTAAATCTGCTGGTGTCTGACAATATTGTTTTTCTTAATCCAAACATTATAAGGAATATTTGCCACTGGATAAACGTATTAGAAAGGTTGCCAAGTTGGTATATTTGTTAGATGATGATATGAGATTAAAATACACTATTTCTGTCATTATCTTATTATTGAAACACAGTAGAATATTTTAGTCAATTTGTTTCATTACATTTTATCATACTTTAGAATTATAACTTATGGGCCAATGTATTTATTTAATTCAACTGTGTTTGTTAAATTCCCTGAGATCTTATTGTTTATTTCTTGATTGGCATTAAAGTAGATGTTTAGATTGTGATATGCCAAGTCATAGAATTGTTTAGTATTATAATTATAGCAAGCTGATATATGTTATATTTGGATGAAGGAAGAAATTAAGTTTAAAGTATATTTTAATAGACTGTATCAATAAACACTATTGATTCTTTATCATACAATTAATTAACAAAGGAATTTCCATTATATTAAATGTTTTGTACTACTTCTTCTTTTATTCATTTATCATCATATATTTTATGAACTGCCTATGGCCTCCCACTGAGCTGAGTTGAACATAGACTTAATTGAAGAGTCTCAATAATAGTTTTGTATTATATATCTTGTTATATTGTTCTATTCATTAATAGAACTGGCGCCTGGGCATTTCGCTCATGTAATGTATATGAGCGGTGTTGGGAGTGTAGGTTATAATATATATATATATATATATATATATTATGCCATTACTATTTAGTCATTAGCTAAATTTGTAGTAATGTGCATGTAAGAAAAGGTAAAACAAAAATCATCATCACATTTTTATATAAAAAGAAAGCTGTAGGGCATCCAAGTTTAAACCCTACAAGATCCAGTTTTAAAAGCTTAAGATAGAAAGAGAGTGGGGCAACAGTTATATTCTTTATTTGTTTGTGTGTTGATAGAAAACTCAAAACAGAGTAGTACACACTGTTAATTATTCCGTATTTAATTTTTTTTTTGTTAAAAAGTAAAGTAATAACACATATATAATAGGCAGTGTGTTATAAAAGCTATTTAGTTAGTCACTTTTAAATTACACATATTAACTTTCTTTAAAACTAATCTACACTTGCTAAATTTTATTATCTTATTCTATACTTCTATTTTTGCTTTTCTATAACTGTAATTTGGATTTAGAAGCTAAGGATTTAATTTTAAATATTAGAGTTATAATTACTAAGCTAGCAATTAGATTATTTTAATGTCAGTTTATAAATAATTTGAATGAGCATGTGCGTACATTGCATACATAAAGTACATTTTTATTTATTAAATATTGAAAGAAAAAGAAGAAAATCTGTTAAATTATTTTTTCTTTTTTTCTCAAACAATTTTGTATTATAAGGGTTGTTTTTCTGTTAAAAAACTTAGAGATGATGTGAGAAGTCTAATTTTAAAAATGTCTCATCTTAAGATCAAAAGAAAGAAGCCCAAATTTGAGATGTTACATAGGTGTAAAAAAGGATTAAGACTATTTTTTCCGTCAAAACAAAAGTTTGTCTAAAAATCAGGATAGTGAGATTTTAGTACTATCTAGCTAAAAAAACAATTTGGTGAAAATAAGTTATAAATCTAATTAAAAGAGATGATCAAAAATAGAAAAAAATCAGATATAAAAGCAGTCTGGAAAATCAATTGATATAGAGAGACTTTTAAAAATCTTGAAACTAAAAGGACAAGCGTTTCAACTCTACAAAAATTCCCCATTTCAAGTCATTTTTTTTATATATTAAATTTTTAAGGATTGAAGATATAAGAATGGCGGGGTAAGAAAATTAATGTATGTCTCATCTGTTGACCAGACCATCCAGCCAGCACATCATATAGGACAGAAAAGATGTCTTGTCTGAAAAATAATATTCTACACCTTTCAACTGACAGAGAAATAAGATGTTTTTAAATAGAAAGAAGAAAACATTCATCTGCATTTGGAGGCGATCAGGAAAAAGAGTAATCTACTGATAAATATTAAATCATCAAGTCCAATTAATTGTTCCAGTAACTGAGTTTAAATCCAAGCAAAATTATAAATGTGAAAACAACTGCTATACTTCACCCACTAAAAGAATCATGCTGGACAGGAAGAGAAGAAAAGTTAATATAGTGATTTCCAAATTGTCCACTAAAGCAAATAACTGTATTAGAATCATCATCATCAAATAGTTATACACCTCAAGAAAGAGATAGTTCCAAAGTAAAATGGAAATTGTTGCTGCAGGGGTATAAATATTTAGCAGGACAAGTTTGAACCCTTGGAAGTTCACCACAAAACAAAGGATCGGTAATATGACTTTTTATATCTATTTTCTTTATGATATCAGAGTCTTAATAAAATTTTAGCAATAAAGTGTTATAGTTTATTTAAAGAACTTTTAAAGACAATTCAGATCAATTGAAACCAAGAATTTCTTACTAATGATAGCCTTAGGCTTCCTTAGTGATTTTGTATGTACCCAAATTTATGATTGTTTATTGATTTACAGTTATGAAATATTATTAATGTGTATAATAATTATTTTTTTTTTTGTATTATTATTTTGGTTTTAAATAATATTTTGGTTTTTACGGGGATAAAACATACACATACATAATAATACTTTACCTGTGTATAATTGCGAGTGAATGTGAAGGAATAAGCAGTATTAAAGTATTAAATTATTTTGTCTTAAGAAAGTATAGGTTTCAGAGTGTAGAAGGGAGGGGAATAGAAAGATACTTTAAAACTTGTTTCTAAAACTTGCTCTTTCCAATTTTACTAACATTTATTTTTGCCATTCTACTTTATATATTAGATTTATAAAGGTATGTGTGGGAAAGAAAAAAAACAAAGAGTGTTTATTTTTTTTTTGAGACATTTTCTCGTGGAGTGAAAATCATGGTCAATGTGACATCCAATTTAAAATACATTTACGGGAAAGGGGGAAGAATTTAAAATTAATGTTATGATTTTAAAACAGTCGATTATGATTATTGTTGTTATTGTTAATATAAATTTTCATGTAGATATAGAAATTTTTATGTATATGTTAGAAATGCAGTAATAAATATTAGTTTATTTTATTAAACGAGGCGTATATATTTCATTAAGAGTAGTCTTTATTAAGTGTGATCATTCATCATCAAGGTGAATATTAGCTATTTAAGTTCCAATTAGATATACTAAAATTAAGCAATAATTATGAATTTCTTTATAAAAATTTAGGTTTATGATTAGGCTTAGTTCTAAAGCTGTGGTTAACCATTATCGTTATCATTATCATCATCGTCATCATCACGTTTTAATTAATGAGCTGTTTAAATGTTTAAAGGCTATAAATAAATATTGATTTCTTATTATTATTATAATAACCACCATTCCATCATCTATTTCATGCAAGGATGAGTGAATTGCCATCTTAAATTAATAATAATAATCTGAGCTAGTAAAACTTATAGAAAAATATTGAAACGCATTTATTATGTTAAGATCTAAGAAATGATTTCTGCCTAATGAATTTTGTATATTCCACTCATTTTGTAAGAAATAAGGTACCAAAGGGATTCAAACCCGGTACATGTGAAAAAGTTATAAATATAACTTTGTCTAGGTCCATCTAACCTAGTGGTGCCCTGATAGACCATATTCACTTGTTGTTCATGTAGATATGCACTTGAGATCCAACCAAGAGATAGGAGTGAGTAAAATCTATTGGGGGATATATTGAGAGATATTTGATCGAGTTACCAGTGTACTCACTCATTTGATTTCCATATACCTGAGTAATAAGTTTGTTCTGAATAATAATTGCTTATAGTTTGATCTACTTGCTTATTGAGGATACAATGCCTGCCTAACTAGGGTTTGAAATAGGCAAGATACCAGATATCTGAAATGGCCAGTCCTCCAAGCACTATTGCTGATCTTATGAAATTACGATATATTTTTATAGAGCTTAAGTAGAGATTCATGAATGTTTAAGCCACCTATATTTTATCTGTAAGTAATATTTGAGTGTTGAATTAATAAATTTTGATGACTATTATAGTTGCCACTTATAGCTCATCATCTTTAATATGTTTGGGATAAACATTTTGATCTTATATTTTTGGCTACAATGCCATTCTCCTCATAATAATTTTATTACCACTTGTTTCGTAGCTTATGCTCATGTTAATATAGTTTGAAATCATTTGGATCTCATTTATTTGATTACTGCCACTCAGATAAAATATTTATTTTATTTGAATCCTTTTGAGCTATTAATTTATAATGG